>VZTD01001501.1:737625-848526 GCA_013397725.1 Rhagologus leucostigma | reverse complement strand
GGCGCTCTCCGCCGCCACTGCCGGGCGCGGGGCTCCTGAGGCCGCGCAGCCTCCTCGGGAGGCGGGGCAGCGCGGATACCTCGGGGGCTGCGGCGCCGCCCGCCGCCGGCGGGGCAGCAGGAAAGGGCGGGAGGCAGGGAATGCCGCCGGCGGCCACCTCGGCGGCCGCTGGCTCGGTAGTCGCAGCGCTCCCTTTCCCGCCCCCCGGAGGCCATTACCTCATGGCCCAGCCCTGCCGCGGAGGAGGGGCCGAACGTCGCCCGGCAACCGGCCCCCTGCCGCGGGACGGGCTGGGCAGGCATGGGGAGAAGGATGTCCGCGGGGAGAGAGGTTTGTCCCTGTGCGGAGCAGCCCGAG
Source organism: Rhagologus leucostigma (assembly GCA_013397725.1). Classification (NCBI taxonomy): domain Eukaryota; kingdom Metazoa; phylum Chordata; class Aves; order Passeriformes; genus Rhagologus; species Rhagologus leucostigma. The sequence goes on along the minus strand of VZTD01001501.1, from coordinate 848,169 downwards.
CGCGGCCGCGGGCAGCACTGCCCGGCACTGCTCCCGCAGCTCCCGGGACACGCACAAGCGACCTGGGCTGGTTTGAGAGGCCGAGAGGGAAAGAATGATTACAGGATGTATTAAACATCAGAAAATCCTCAAAGGAAAAGATTTGCTATGAATGTCCCACCTACAGAGAAAAGCTTCGAGTCCAAGTTCTTTTTCACTCTTTTTGGTGGTGCTCCGCGACAGGACAAGGAGCAGTGGCCATAAACTAAATCACAGAAGTTTCACCTCAACATGAGGAAGAACTTCTTTGCATTGAGGGTGGCAGAGCACTGGAACAGGCTGCCCAGGGAGGTCGTAGAATCTCCCTCTCTGGAGACATTCAAAACTCTCCTGAATTCGTGTGTGACCTGTGTAAACTGCTCTAGGTCACCCTGCCTTGGCAGGGGGGTTGGACCAGATGATCTCCAGAGGTCCCTTCCAAACCTAACTATCCTGTGATAAATGTAATAATTATTAAAAAAAAAAAAAAAAAAAAAAAGACTTCTTACATCTGCAGCTCACAGAACAGAACTACTTGTTGGAGGAGGGTTTGATTGTTTATGTCTGCTGGCAAGGGAAGAATACAATTGTGTTCAAGGTTACAGCTGGTAAGACAAAAAAAAAAGTTGCAGTCATGCTGGTGGTGACAGCATTCCAGAAGCATGGAATAACCTCCAGAGAGTGTAAATGAATTCAGGGCTTGACCCCGAATAACCCATAAAAAGAAATGATCCAACACTTCACAGATGCAAACAAAGGGAATCCCAGATGGGGATGCATGCTTTTGGGTGACAGAAGAGAGGGGAGAAATATTGCAAGGACAACAGAGGATTTTCAGGCAGCCGCCTTCCGAACAGACGTGTCTACAGAGCAAATCCCCTGCTAGTGATTTAGATGGGACATGTGAGTCAACCTAAAAGCTTGGTGCTGCTGCCAAAAGCAGAAGGCTGCTCTCCCCACTTCTCCTGTGGAGGAGCCAGGCACTCTTGGTTTTCCCCAGGGCTGGCTCTGCTGCTTAGGATTCCTCAGTGAGTGACTCAGTTTACTAACCTCACACAGAACTAACTGTATTTTTTCCTTGTCGGTTTTCTGCCCTGTTAGTGAACTGAACTGATTCACCCTAAGATCACAGACATATCAGGAATGGGCACAAAAGATGAGTTGAAACCATTAGTCTGGGAGGAAAGGGACCATCCCTTTGGTAACGTTGCTCTCTTAAATCATCTCGGTAGTCTCATCTAAATTCTCCCTAAAATAGAAATGTCATGTTACTGCTAAGAAGTCTAACACCACAGTATCACTAAAAAGGTTGGTGCCTTCCACTTCTCACCCTTAGCTGAGTCCTCCCATTGCTCCCTTTGTGCCCGGTCCCTTATACGTGTGACCCTTGCCAGTGAGCAAGCTAAATCAGGAGGCTTTAAAAAAGGGTTGTTTTCTGATTAATACTGAAAGAGCTAACTACGAAGTCAGATGAGTGACAGAGGTTGCACAAGACAGGAAACAAGACTGTGAGGTTGCGAAAGATGGACGGAGCCTTGAAGCAGCAGCTGGGAACTTGTTATAATGTGTAACATAAGGCTGAGACAGCAGTGAGGAGTAACAGTGTGTACAGTGAAGGAGAAGTAATTTTAAGGAACGGGAGTTTGCTCTGTGCTCTACATACTGCAAATGAGAAGCACGGGGGTTAAAGCAAAGATAGGCTGGTAAGGGGTGAAAAAAAAAAAAAGAGCTTTCAGTTCCAGAAAAACAGAGGAAGACACAGAACAGAAGCACCTTGGAATCCAGCCCAGGAAGAAAATCAAATGCTGAGGGGAAAAAAAAAAAAGAGAAGGCAAGCAGAGGGAAAACCAGGAAGTAGAAAAGTGAATATCCACACCAACAACAGCAAGAAACAAGTGTGCATGATTGTAGGTTTCTTATTGAGAAGAACCAATTGACCTGTCACGTATGTAAGGAACAAGGATTTGAGATGTACTGCTGAGACTGAAAAGACTCTTGTTAAAGCAAGCAGAAGTCCTTCACAGTGGGAGAAATGGCAATGACACGCACTATTTACATCCAGACACACTATGTAGAAAAGAGAACTTGAGGCTATGGGATTGCCAGGCCCTTGCATGCAAGGTGTGCATCTATCTGTACACTGGTCATATCGCATGGTAGCAGTTGTTTGGTGGTGCTGTGCCAAATCCTCCTGATGATTTTTTGGTCATGTGGTGCTATAGTACACGTAAGCATACTCTACTGCATGTCTATCACCAGCTCAGTTTATCCACCTAATAATTCCAAAGCTGGCAATTGACACAGTAACCAAATACTTTCAAAGAGTTTCCTAGATTTCTCTGCTCTCTTTCTGTTTTCATTATCTTCTCCATTTCCTCTCTCTTCTTGATTATCACATGATAATATCATATTCATTCTCAATTTTGCTTCCTTGATTACAACTCTAGAAGAGACTGTATTTCCACCCTGCTAATATACAGCACCATTCAAATGTACTTTTTAGTGAGTATGCTGTTGTTTTTCTTGAGTATTCCTCACTCGTTGTCCCTAGAACCTCTTTTATAGGCCCTGTAAAGCAATCAAAGAATACGATATTGCTTTAAAAGCATTTGAAACCAGTTTGAGAAATCTCTGGTTAGTTCGCCAGCTGAAGACTCCAATTTCAGCTGTGACTGTGGGGTAAATGATTTTAATCTCAGAGAACAAACTAATTCCAGTGGGTATTAACAAGTGTTTGGAGAGGGAAAAAAAATCACTAAAACACACCCTGTGCTTCTGAATAGCTGTCACGGAGTTTAGAAGAAAGGAGTTGCAGTGCTTTCTCTTTTTTTTCTTCCTGCTGGTACCTGGTGTTACTGGCCCCATTTCTCACACTTTTATTTCAGCACGAACGCTTCAAGTCCTTTAAAAATATCCATGAAGTGTCTGCATAACACTGCCTGTACAACATCTTTTCTCGTTTAAATGGTGTTTTTTGTAAAGCTGTCATTGCTCTTACCTAAATATCAAAACACACAGATTCTTGCAAGTTGTCTCACTGAGCACGTGAAAATTTAAAATGTAACTGATTTTTTCTGGGTTGATGTTTGGAGGTTTTGTTTGTTTCTGGGGTTTTTTTTTGTTTATTTGATTTGTTTTACAAGAAGTTAGACGATGCTGCTTTTGCTGGAAGAATCAAATCAGCAGAAAAGCTTTCCTTGTTCAGAGCTCTGTGCTTCCTTCAGCTAGCATCGGGCAGCACCAATGCCTTTCTCTTCTTCAGCTGCATCTCTGCTGGAAATTTCTTTCCTGGAAAGGGGCTGCATCTTTCAGGAGCAGTACCAGTTTATGGAATTGGCCTGAAGTGTTATTGTGACTGTGACCTAAGGAGAGCTCTGACACTGATTTGAGCAAGAACACATGGAAAATGAGATGATAAATAAAAATAAAATAAAAAGTAACTTTATGGACCAGCTAAAGCATAAACACAAGCTGAGGAGAGAAATAAAATGAAGATTAAAAAATTTTAAGGAGAAAACTCATTAAAAATTTCTTGCATAGTGGATCATAAATAATAATTGTGGCAAAAGAAGCATTATTCCAAATCTTATAATTTGAAAAAAAAAACAAAAAGGAGGCGAACAGTGACTCAGAGGATGGAGTTTTGCACATATTTTGCATTAAAGAGATGCAAGATGGAATAAATAGTTTGTAAAGCTCAGATTAGCATTAGAAGTGAAGTCAAGTACACAAACAAAGAGGAAAGTAAATGCAAGATAGTGAGATAATGATAAATGTACCAGGCATGCATTTTGCAAGAGAAGGAAAAAACCCATGTAATCAGGCGAAGTCGAATGAAAATTACTCCATGAAATGATGATAATACTTTTGACACTGTGAATTTTAATCAGAATGCAAAAGGTATCCTGAGTATACAGCCTGAATCTTCAGAATATGCGACATAAAAGCCACTGCTTGCAGCTGAAACAGTGAATTCATATACATGATAAAAAAGCATGACTCTCGTGTGAGTACAAACTGCTGGATGTAATTGAAGAAAATGAGATGTTCTCCTGACATCTTGTACCTAGAACAGATAAAAAAAATTCAGCCAGCATAGCATGCTTTACATACTATCTATAGCATTAGAACCAGGAATAGTTTGAATATTGAAATACACTCAAAAATATTTTACATAATCTCAAAATTATGTAAGCAGAATGATAGTCACTGAAAAAGTAAAATATTGACAAGGCCTATTCAGCTTTCCTGTCTCAGCAAGACAGTCATCATCATATTTTGGAAGCCAGCAAGTAGGCTTAGGTGTTGAAAATGCTGTTAGTCGTGAACCTTACAGCAGAAGAGTATCAGCTCTGCCAGCCAGGCTCACAAAGCCAGTATCAGAGCTGATTACACTCAGGAATGTGATATGAGAAATGCCTGGCAGAAATTGTGGTAATCCATTACAATTAACCCCATCTCCTTAGCAGTTAATACAAACAAACAAACAAACACACACACACACAGGAAGTTGGTCCTGACTGCAGTATCATACACAGAGCAATTGCTGACTTCCCAGGGGAACCCAATGATTTGGGGAAGATAAAAATACCTTGTAATATGCCAAGCTTTAAAGGTATTAACTCAGAGAATATTAAAATTTTCAGCATATCTCACCACATCTCTTTCCAACCTTAGACATATGCAAAGCATTGAGACTGTAATAGAGGAAGAGGAAACACAAGCACAGCATACATGTAGTGCTGGTGACCTTGCAAGCTGATCCAGTGAGGTGAGATTTGGAGCCCTGTTACTGTACAAGAAACCACTAGTTTTTGCCTCACCAGTGAAAAAAGCCACAAACTGTTTTGCAATAATGTTTCAAAAGTGCAAAGGCCAATGCTTTGATTGAAAAAACAATTTTCAAACACTAATCCCAGGAAGCACCTAAGAATTTGAAAGGTCATTGCTATTCACAAATATCAGAAAGATAAGACACTAAAACAGTAATGTTTGAATTTATTTAATGAATTTGAGATGGACCAGTAAGTACAACAGAGTTGTACCAGAAAACCAAGGTGAAAAAATCGTAATATCACAATATCATGTCTAAATCATAATGTCATAATCACATATTAATGTTACCAGAGAAATACAAAAATAAAGAAGAAAAAGGTTGCACTCAAACAATGAAAATACGTGCCAGTTTCAAGAGGATGTTGGAAAAGAATCTGAAAATAAAAAGCACAAGATAAAGATGTGCCCACGTCTACCATTCTGCCAAAAAGGTCAAACACCAGAAAAGTGGCTCTATGTACATCCCAGGAATGACAGTACTGTCAAGGCAAATGGAACATAAAAGTATTTTATTTGAGCAACTGAATCATCATACCCTAGATGCCGAGAATAGAAATTCTCTTGAGAATGGGGTCAGTCTGGAATAGAAATAAACACCGTGTGCTAACAAGATGGGATAGAGCATGAGTAATCATGATATCTGGGGAAAAAAAAAAAAGGAAAAGCTAGTACATACGGCAAAATAAAACAGAACTGTATAACATTTTCAATAGGCATTAGAGCAGACTGAAGAACAGATTTTACAAAACATGTAAACACACCTTAAAATTATAGGCTATTGGTCAGACTTTTGAGAACCAGGCAAAATGTCAGAGGCTTATGCAGTACCCATTGAGGGTAGAGCAGTGAAGTGTTTAAGCATGCCTGAACTACGTGCTTGCAGTCACGAGATCTCAGTTTGCCTTAAATTAGATCATATATTTATTTGAGAACAAGAATTTGATTACATCTGACTGTCCCATCTAATAGTCAGGCAAATAGCAAGGCTGAGTTTGCTGCACAGATTGCTAAGAGTATTGAAATGGTGCAAACAGCACAGAGAATATTTTGCATTCCGTTCTTGAATGTTGAAAATATTCCCACAGAAAAGTTCACTGCAGTTAAGTACAACGCTTGAAGTCATGTTCAGTAACAGAATAAAGGAGTAACAGACTGAAACAGTAAGTAAAAGGCTAAAGATAAGAGTCTTATAATTACAACCCTGATCTGTATTTGTATTACTTTATTTCTGCAAGGTAACTCTCATACCTGAACCAACATGTTTGAAGAGAGAATCCTCCAGTCTTACACCAAATCAAACGGAAAATTCCCAATGTGGAGTATATTGAAACTGTGCATCCAGATCATAAGAATCATACACACATGTAATGAAATGTGTATCAACAATAAAATAGTGCCCATAGTTCCTACTTAAGAGGGGTTGGAAAAAAAAGTGGTATAAGTCAACTTGTCTCCCTACGTCTGCCTTTAATTATTCTGAAAATATTTTATCATGGAGACATTTAATTTCAAAAGCTATAAATCTCTGGTTCAATTGTTACTAAACCCTTTTTTTTAGTGTGTTTCTCTCTATATATTTTGTAGTGCTATTGCCACTATTATATGAAAATTTCAACAGACTTTATTAATGTTAAAGTTCATACAATCTCACTTCCCCAAAATGGGGCATTTACCCCACTTTGCATAAAAACAATCCCTAGCCTGGACTAATTTAACAGAAAGCATACATATGATGAAACATGAGAAATCTGGAAGAAAAGACAGTAACTTGATAGTTACTGTGGCTTAGTTTTATCTTCTTGGACAGGGACAATGAAATTGACTTTTCTAAGATGTGGCATTGAATCGCTGCCAGGACTTGTGTGCAACTGAGCTAATACTCTATTCTTTCTTCTTTATATCAGTCATCCTTATCACAACCAAAGATAAAATACACATTTTTCTAAAATCTAAATAAATCCCTCTTCAAAGCATACTTTTCTTGTGCTTATTAAAAGAAAGTGATGTCTACTTACGTATTTTGTTTATTTATAGCTACTCAACTACTCATTTACATTAAAAAAAGAATGGAAAAATTATCTTATTTGCGCAGCTTAAAGCTGTAGGTTCATTGATAATTACAGGTCACCTCTGCAATTACTGAAAACTTACAGTGTAAAATGGGACAGAGCCTCAATTTTCTCAGCCTGTCTCCATAGGGGAGGTGCTCCAGTCCCCTTATCACTTCATGGCCTCCTCTGGACTTGCTCCAACAGTTCTATGTCCTTCTTATTTTGGAGGCACCAGAGCTGGATGCAGCACTCCAGGTAGGGTCTCAGGAGTACAGAGAGTAGAGGGACAGAATCACCTCCCTTGCCCTGCTGGCCACAGGGAGCTGTGCATCCTTTTGATGCACTCCAGGATACCTCTGGCTTTCTGGGCTGCAAGCCCACACTGCCAGCTCATATTGAGTTTTTTGTCAGGGGCTGTTTTTTTTCCCCTTTTCAATATTAACAGGGGTTTAAATTCGTACTGAAATCTTCTCGAGGGTGGGAGTAAAAAACCTGACCATCTGTTATCATGCCGCCTAGAAGAAACATTGAATCCTTCCTGAAGGTGTACTACTTCTTTTATCAAATTCGGTTGAAATGGATCAATAGGTTCAAACCTGTTAGGAGGTCAAAATAAAAGTGAGACAATGAGAAAAAACAGAATCCTTTACAGCTTGCTCTAGAGCAAATGTTTTTAAATGTTTTGTTAGAATCATAGAATGGTTTGAGTAGGAAGGGACCTCAAAGACCATCTAGTTCCAAGCCCCTGCCATGCCAAATGTTTCACTAGACCAGGTTGCTCAAAGCTCCATCCAACCTGGCCTTGAACAGTTCCATGGATGGGACATCCACAGCTTCTTTGTGCCAGTGCCTCACCACCCTCACAGCAAAGATTTTTTCCCTAGTATCTAATCCAAATCTACTGTCTTTCAGTTTGAAGGCCCTTGTCCTGTCACTTCAGTTCCAGTTGCCCAAGAGGAAAGGATACTTGGATTTTTCAAGGGCCTTACAAAACCAACACCAGACAAGCAAAAAAGGAAAACCAGATCACCATAGGATGAAAAAACAATTGAAAACTCCACGTTATTGTTAAACATAAAAAACGCTTGTTTCAAGGGCTAAATTTTGTCGTAAGAAAAGTGTCCCTCAGTTAGGCGTTTGCAGATGGCTATGGCAGGGCTGAGGACGCTACGTGCTGTTTTGACTACGAAGGTTGAATAAAGAAGTCCCACCAACACAGGCTGCCGGCGGCAGCCGGACCTCTCCGAGGGGCACGCCAGCCCCTGGAGCACCCCACACCAACATCCGGGAACTCCCCCCCCCCGGTCGCCGCCCGGTGGTTCCGCCCTGACGCAGGCGCCGCTTAGCCCAATGGGGCTCCGCTCTGCTTCCGGCGTCGGGGCCCGTCTCCTGGATACGGGTGCGGGGTAGCGACCATCCGGGTGGCGCGCGGGGCGGCCCTGGGACGGAGCCCGGTGGGACGTGGCGGTGCGTCCCAGCTGGAATAAAGGACAGCAAAACTCTCCAGTTCCCGGAGTCACCCTGCCTGCCGAGCCGTGCCTTTCCCGCTTGCCTGTATTTTGTGGCGCGCAGGGACCAGTGTCCCATCCGGATACTGCCACCGGGGCATGGGAGACTCCGTCCCGGGGGCGGGGCTCCGGCGTTTCGGTTGATGGCGGCGGCGTGGCGGTGGTCCATCCCGCGCCGCACTACGACTGTCGTTCCCATCCTTTCCCGCCGCGTCCATCCCCCGCACACAGGTGCAGCTGTCGCTTCCTTTCTTTCCCGCCGGTTCCATGCCCCGGCACAGGTACGGCTGTCGTTCCCTTCCTTTCCCGTCGGCTCCATCACCCGCACACAGGTGCAGCTGTCGCTTCCTTTCTTTCCCATTGGGTCCATCCCCCGGCGCAGGTATGGCTGTCGTTCCCACCCTTTCCCGCCGGTTCCATGCCCCGGCACACAGGCACGGCTGTCGTTCCCACCCTTTCCCGCCGGTTCCATGCCCCGGCACACAGGCACGGCTGTCGTTCCCACCCTTTCCCGCGCACGTTCGCGGCCGTTACCTGGCGGAGCGCGCGCGCCCAGCGGCCGCCAGCCGCCCCCCCCCGGCCCTCACCGCCCTCTCGCTCCCTCCGCCGCTGTCCTTCTGTCCGAGTGCGGGAGCGGACTCGGGGCGGGGCTGGAAGCCCCCGCTGGAGCGCTCCTAAGACCCTACGGCCCTTTCCCGTCTGCCGCAGGTGGGTCGGGAGGCCGCTGTGTCTCTGGGGGCCGCCGTGCAGCGCCTCAGCCCTGACCGCCCTCGGCAGAGCTGGGAGCGCAGGAGACCGCGGGTCGTGCACGAGCTGCTCAGTTCGCCATCAGTTTCCTCGTAAAGAGAACTGCGTCTCCTTGGTGTACTGGTCCTGTATCCTGCCCAGAGCAAATGCAGTTCCCTCGGTGCCTGGCGGCTGCTGCTTGGGGTGCTTCTGTGGAGTTTCACGCCTGCTTCGTTATAGGTGGTGGCGTGTGAAGCTTCCACGACGGCCTTCCTTCCTCATATTTTCACTTTTTGTGTCACTTTATTTGATCTGTTCATACTTTATGTCAAAATCCAGCTGTTGAAAGTCTGTTTTGTGTGTCAGAGAAGCTGTGGATGTCCCATCCCTGGCAGTGTCCAGGGCCTGGTTGAATGGGACATTGAGTAAACTGTTATAGTGGAATGTGTTAATGCCCACGGCAGGGGCGTTGGAACAAGATGATCTTTAAGGTCCATTCCAACCCAAGCCATTCTATGATTTTATGATTCTATGCTCCATTGCTTTGTGTACTGAAAAAAAGGCGTAGCCATTACTCTTGAGAACCAGAGATGCTTCTCTTTTCCCTGTAGCCTCTTGCATTTCTACAGTTACACCTTTTAGAATTTGTATGTACTAGCCTATCTATTACTTTTTGAATGTGTTAGCTTTGGAAGTGTAAAATTCACCTGTTCAAAATTTTGATCACATTTCCTGAGAAAAGGTCCTCTGTAAAGTAATTACATTCAATCTTTCTGAAAGAATAGAATTCCTATTCATGATAATTGGGAGGGTGACTACTATACATGAATGACTATTAAATTTGATGGCTTCCACTTTTTCCTCCTTTCTTTAGGTTTATTTGTTTATGAGACTAATGTGATGTTTCCAGTCTGTTGCTTGTGAAGCATCCTAAAGCATGGAGAACTTCGTTTTGTATGAGGAGATTGGAAGAGGAAATATGACAGTTGTTTATAAAGGAAGAAGAAAGGGAACAATTAATTTTGTTGCTGTTATTTGCAGTGATAAATGCAAGAGAGCTGGAGTAGCAAACTGGGTAAGTAACCAAGGGGTTTTTTGCTGCTAAATCTGGGAAAAAAATGCAGCCTACAAAGTTCTCGTAATGCAGGTTATGGAAAAGTACCATGTGCTTCTTTAGACAGAGTTAGTCACATTTAGATCAGCTTCTCAAGATTTTAAGTTCTTAGGCTTTAAATGCAGTCTTATTTTAATGTATTTATTTCTTCGTGTGATTTTATTGGTTTTTAGATTGCATGCATAAACCCACGTTTGCAGTCTTACTGTTTCTATGCTGTGTCAGTGAACTTGTAAAAATAGTTATGTGTGATGATTTGCTTTCTTTTGTTATTAGTTGTGCAAATCCAGTGGTAGTATTAACTTCCAGTAAACAATCAATTTCTTGCTTAGCAAGAAGAAATTATTTTTGATGAATGAATACAATTTCTGCTCCAGTGAAGATACTTTCCATGGGGTGCAGTCCCTCAGGAACAGGCTGTTCCAGTGTGAGTTCCCACAGGGTTACATGTCCTGCCAGCAAACTGGCATGGGCTCCTCTCTCCGTGGGTCTGCAGGTCCTGCCAGGAGCCTGTGTCAGCACAGACTTCCCACAGAGTCACAGCCTCCCTTGGATTTCCACCTGCTCTGGTGTGGGGTCCGCCACAGGCTGCAGGTGGATTTCTGCTCTCCATGGACCTCCATGGGCTGCAGAGGGACAGCCTTGCCTCACTGGCCTTCACCAGGGGCTGCAGGGGAATCTCTGCTCCAGCTCCTGGAGGACCTGCTGCCCCTCCTTCTGCACTGACCTTGGTGTCTGCAGGGTTGTTTCTGTCACATGTTCTCACTCCTCTCCCCTGCTGCAGTTGCACAGGAATGTTTTCCCCTCTTTTTAAATGTTATCCAGTAGGTGCTGCCACTGTCACTGATGGGTTGGCATTGGCCAGCAGTGGGTCTGTCTTGAAGCTGCCTGGCATTGGCTCTGTTGGACACAGGGGAAGCTTCCGGCAGCTTCTCGCAGAAGCCAGTCCTGTAGACCTCCCCGCCTGGATACCAAAACCTTGCCATGCAAACCCTATAGTTTCATATTCCCTCTCACTGTTTTAATGATAATTTCTTGGGAACTTTTTTGTTCTTAGAAGTGTATTAGTCATACAAATCCCTTGGGGATACCTTAAATACCATTCTAGCAAGAAACAGAGGCTTCTGTAGCGATTAGGCCATGTAGGTATTGTAGAAATACATATTTTCAGGGTCTCTTGAATGGTTTTCCTTGCCTGGTAAGATTAAGAATGATGGAAAAGTTTGGTTTTTTTTTTACTTCTTCTTGCTGTATTATCTCTCATTTGTATTCTTATTTTAAAAAAAAAAGTAGGAGTGCACATTTGACTCCAAATTCTGATTTCCAGTTTGTTGTTGTTTTAGTGGTGCAGGAGGATTAAATAATATTTATAATTTTGAGTTGGGGAACTTCCTAATTTTTTTTCTCTATTTTAAAAAGGGTAAGTTGGGCAGGGTCTGTGAGGAAAGTTATCTTTTCTTAACATACATGTAACACTAAAATATTTGAAAAATAATGTTAGTGCACTAGAAAAGGCAAGAGAACAAGTAGCTAATCTAGAGTAGATTGTATTGTTTCTTATTCCCATGTCTTAAGTCCATATGTATATATTTATTTATGTCTTTCCCCCACTTAAGTATGTTAAAAACGTCATTCTAGGTTCGTCTGACTCAGGGACTCACGCATAAGAATATAATGACATTTTATGAATGGTATGAAACAAGCAACCATCTCTGGCTTGTAGTGGAATTATGCACAGGTGAGATAAGCTCAAAAAGTAAACATTTATAGAATGAGTGTTTATAAGAGATTTATTACAGCTTCTTTACAACAAATGCTTAGATCTTTGAAAAAAGCATAATTATCTGATTATTAACTTGAGAATCCTGTTTATATATAAAAGTGGTTTTGCTCTTGGAAACATATTTAGAAATCATTCGAAATCATGCTTCTCCTCTGCTTCACTGTATGTGTCTTTGAAAAGTTAGTTGAGTTACATAATGTTGGTTTTTAAGAGCTGAAGAGAGATGGCCAATCAGGGAACATAAAAGGAAATCGTGAATAGTCGGAGGGTAGCTCAGTAAAAATTATTTGAGAAGCTTTCTAAGGACTGGCAGCTTTGGCATTCTCTTTTAAAAGACATCAAGGAGCAAATCAAGTTTTAATGTACTAATGACTTAATATTGTTTGAATTAATTTTTAGTCAAAGGGCAATTCAGCAGCGAAAGTAAATGATTGAATTTTTTTTCCTATTCAGTACAAGTATTTTGACTTCCATGTTACAACCATAATTTGGGAACTCTGAGAACTCAAAACTGCATTAAGTGATTCACTTAGTTTTGATAAGTTCTTATCAATCTATTAAAGGACTCTTGTAAGGCTTTCTTTAATTGTGATGACTGCATGCTTTAAATTTCTGATAGCATGCTTTCCTCCACATGGAAAGGAAGGAAAAGAAAGCCAATATGCAAGTGATGCATGTTAAAATTTTGGTATCTGGATTTTGTTTAATAATAAAAATCCATATTACACCCAGCCTTTTTATTTATCCAGAATTCTGTTTGAAAAATTACTGAAGAAGAGAACTTAAAAGTTCTGAGAAAAAAAGTAAGGTCATTCTTTCAGTGATTAAAAGTGAAGTTAATGGCTTATATGGAGGCTTTGGTCTACTTGCTTATTCTAACTTATGGGCACATATTTAAGTTATTAGACAGCGGCCTTTTATTGTTGAACAATTATCAGGTGTTTTACCTTGCAGTATTGTAGTTTGCTGCAAGGTGAGTGTCTTGGAGCTAACTTATACATGGAATAAGACGTGGATTTCTTATTAATTTAGTTGAGACTTGAAAACTGCTTTTGAAATATGGAAGATTTCTCTCAGACTTGTCTCAAAGATAGTTTCTGTTATCAGATGCAGAATAGTTCTGTGTTGCTGGTTTCACTACATTTTTTCTTTGTGTGTTTGGCTATATTATGGAATTATTCTATATGTAGTCCTCTAAATTACATTGTAAGAAACAGTAATTAAACTTGATGGAAAATTCTTTACTATAGCTCTGTAGTATGGGCTTGGTTTTAAAGGAATGACTGATTCACTAACCAGCATAAAAAGGCTTAGAAATAAAATAATTTTAAGATTCAGCAGTGTTGAGAAATTGGAAGAGTACTGTAATGACAGACCCTCTGAAAGAAATGACTGATCAAAGGGAAAAAAAGTTCAGGAAAATCTACTATTCGGTTTGGAATAAAAGATCTAGTATCCTTTTCTATGAAAAGCTTTCCTAATCCCTCTTTCATTCAGGGTCTTAAATTTGTGGGGGTTTTTTTGGTTAGTTTTTACTTTTTTTATCAGCATGATTTGGCTAGGACATAAACAGCAGATAACTCAGAAAACCTATAGATATCTCATGGCATGCAAACTGTGGTCTCAGGCAAACAGATTTGGTGCAGAATTAGTGAAGGACCAAATGGGGCTGAGAAAAGGGATTTTGGGCAAGATAGGAATGGGGAGTTCAGAACAGGGGACTGGAACAGGAAGGAAGAGAAAGAATGAGCGGTGAACTTGTGGGAAATGAGATTAGAAGAAATCCAAGTCCCATGAATATTTAGGACGGGAATGGCTCAAATGGGATGGGTCTGATGACATACCTGAGAATCAGTGGAAAATGAGGAGGTAGGTGATGGGGGAAGAAGAGAAGTTTTTGTAAGGACACAGAAACAGCAACAATCAGTGGGGAGAAGCGTAGAGAGTGAATGTGAAGCCCAGTGAAGAATACAGGGGATGAAGGATATATGTGAGGGTTATTTGGAAGGCTTTGTAAGTGTAATCTGATCAGAAACAAAGGAAGGGTTGGTTGGAACTTAATGGAGAAGGAGAGTGGTGATTTTGGAAGGACAGAGAAGGGTCTCATGTTACGATAAAAAGTCCGGAGAGCTATGATTAGGACTTTTTGGTACCTGAAGCTGGGATTTGTGTGAGAAACCTAGGAAGTGAAATACAACAAAATAATTTATCCTTTGGATATTGTTGACCTCAGACTGTTACACAGTTTTACTATTTCTCTTGCCTCTGAATTCAGTGGAAAACTGCCTGCCCTTAGCTTTAGCAATTGTTCACAGAAGCTGATAGCCTGCTGTTGGTATTATTTATTCTTTTAACTTATGCAGCAGGAATCTGGTTAAGGAATTTTAATAAAAGCTTGGGGTACTACTACACTGTGAAGTGACACAATTTCTGGATTTCTTTTTTCCCTTCTGTTTCCTTTCTAAAATAATATTGAAGTAATTTTGATGTCATGCATTCAGTTTTATTCCAGACAAAATGAGGATTTTGTCACAGTACTGAAAATAATTTTTTTGTACATCTTGGATTTTTTAACTATTAGATATCAAGAAATATTTTGAATATCCACTGATAACGGTTTTTGATTGACATCTTTTGCGGAAGTTTATGTAATTGGGCATTACTTGTATAACATCTTCTTTATATGCACTTGCTGACTATGTGTATTTCAGGTGGTTCTCTAGAATCTGTCATTGCTCAGGACGAACGTCTACCAGAAGATGTGGTCAGAGAATTTGGTGTTGAGCTGGTTACTGGTTTATACCATATTCATAAGCATGGAATTATCTATTGTGAATTGACGCCTGGAAAGGTGAGGAGGAGTACTATCTATAGGGACACTGGATGTTACTTTCCATGCCATCAGCATTTATTTTATTATTTGTATTTTGCTGTTTGGAAGAGGCTTACTTCAGTTGGGAGGTCAGTTGAGTTTTATAATATATGTGAAGACAATCAGAGACAAGTCTGTAGCGTGAATATTTTATGATGTAATTAATTTCTTTCCTTGGTGTATATCTGATACAATGTGATATATTCTTTTTGATTTGGTGTACTGGTTTAATTTAATGAAGGATTTCTGTCCTTGGACACATAAATTTGTTATTATTCTATCATGCTGTAGAATATTTTGCAGTCATAGAAAATGCTACTGAGGGAGTAAAGTTAGCTAAAGTTTCTTTGTTAATAACCTTCTCTATTGTTTGCAGATGCCATGGAAATTATCATCTTACTCCTGTGTAAAAATAGAAATCTTTATGTAGTTTCTCATTTTGTGTATGTGTGTGTAATTTATGTAGAGGTTTGCCAAAGTCTGTGTTTGTTTTTAATTCATGTAGTCACCAGCATATGACTGTAGTAAAAACGTTTTGCTTAACAGTAATTGGTTTTGGCCTTGATCTATAAGTGATCAACTTGCCATTCTCTGAATCTTCAGTTAAATCTTCCACAGTTCTACCCAGTTCCTGTCATTTGTGGACCCAAAAGCACTAAAAATACGTGAATAAAGTATAATGTAGATGACTCAGTAGTCCTCCAAAGAAGAATGTTGCTGTAAAGTACTCCTTTGAACAGAAAGTAAAATGCTAAAGTTAAGGCTTCTTCTGTGCCCTGTCCCCTGCTTCTGGCTGAATGGGCTATTTCTTCAGACAAGGTTTTTGGGATTATGAAGTTTTTAATTGCCAAGAATAAGCACTGACTGGCCAGAGAAAACTCTCGTCATTATTGGACAAAATCTGTGGAATTTTCTGCTAAATAAAATTTTAAAAATTCCTTTTTTTTTTCCTCAAATGAAGCCATGTTTGGTTTTACTAAACTTTTATTTTCCTATGCAGTTTTACTCTACTTTAACTTTCTTTTCTCTAGTAACATCATTGTTTCTTTAGATTTAATAATGAGTAAAGAAAAGTACACTTTGAACATCTTGAGGGTTCAGTTGGGATACTTTTGGTTATAAGAAAAAAGTATTGGCATTGACTTAAAAGAAAAACTTCAGTGGGTTTGGTTATAGTCGTCATCTCTATGTACTTAAATATTTTGAGATTGTGATTATTTTTATAATAAATTATTTCATACTTCATGTTGGAAATTTCAGCAGTTACCAGTTTTAGTATATGATACTAGCATATTGGATTTTGTTTGTTCTTATAGATTCTACTGGAAGGGTCTGGCACTTTGAAATTCAGTAGTTTTTGCTGGGCTAAAGCAGACAGTGAAGACTTGGAAGAAGTTTTTGCTTTAGCTGGAGCTGAAGAAGGCGAAGATACGAATGAAAGCACTCCGCAAAGACGCTTTAAAAATATAGTTCGGGGTACGAGCTTTTTACTAGCCAGAATTAACTTACACCAAAGAGACAGAATGAAAGTTGGAATATCAATGATTATGATAGAGAAAAATGATTTAGAATTAATCCTGTTTTGTCTCAGAAAAAAAATTGAGCTATGAAATTATTTATGGACTTTTAAAAAGTCTGTGCTGCAGATGCTCTCTGTAAGGTCTGGAAGTAAATTCCATTAGGATAGTGTTAAATGTGTACAGAAAATTCAGGAAGTGCTACACAGAACTACTGCTTCTTTCATTGATGTCTGCACTGCTGTACTTTCATTGTCCTTTTTGATGCACATGGTCTAAGTTAATTCTAGTTTGAGATCAACTGTTTCACTACCTTAAAGAATGATGATTTCATTTTAAAGTATGAGCAAGTTACTGTGCTTCAGTTTCAACAGCCAGATCCATACAAATGCAGTAGACTGCAAATACTATGTTATTTTTTTCATTGAATAATTCAGAAACTTGTTTTTAATCTTCTGAATCTTTTATTGGTCATTATCTTGGAACATCTCTCAGAGCTCTATTTCCAAGATAATGATGTCTCATATATCAGTTACTTTTATCAGAAACAATGGAATTCTTGGTAATATTTTATGAGAACAAAGAGAGCTCTCCTTGCTGTCTTCTTCTGAAAGTCCACGCTGGAAATAGTAAGACCAATATCAGGTCTCTATTCAGGAAGAAATACAAATCTAATCTCTTTCCTGTTGCTCTTCAGAGCAGCTGTTTTGAAATGTATGGTAATGACCTTTTGTCACTTAAAAAAAATTAAACCCAAGAAGAAAAGAATCCAAAATAAACTTTTTAAGGGACTATGGAATTTACACTTTTACTGAGTTTGTGTAATTTTTTTAGAGATTTTTGAGAACTGATGAGAACTACTGTCGAAATAAGAACTGTATATATTTTTCCTGTATCAAACAAAAGAGATTTGTGAATAAGCTGCTGTAATTTGATGTGTGATGTTTTCATAGTGTTTTAGTGGGAAAAGAGCCATAACGGTTTAGATCAGTGATTTCCTTGGCTAGCTACCTTGTTTTTTGTAACAGAGCTTTATAAGTTTATGAAGGTTTATTTCTTGGAATAGCTTTGAAAAAAGATATCCTGAATCGGATGTAACATAATTATTTCTACTTGCATGAGAATGGTTTCCCATTCTGCTCAAATTGCTTGGCTCTGAAAGCTGTTAAATCAAAACATTCTTTACATTACTCACTGTGTTTGAAAAGTGCAGCACAAGTCAGTTTGGTTAATAGAAGTGAAATAAACAACAAAGTAGCATATATAATCCTACATAATCCAGTTAAAGTATAGGAGAGAAGTTCCTTTGAAACTACTTACTTTTGCTATTTCAGTTTTCTTCTATGTCGAGTGAAGATAATCTCTAACTCAGGGAAGTTTGGAGACAAAGTTTGAAGTGTTGAAAAGGATGAATGCTGAATGAATAATCGAAGTGCATTAATTATACATACTGTATTTTGTAGGCTTTCCGTTATACACGGCTCCTGAAGCAATAAAGGGAGACAACTTCTGCAAAGCCAGTGATCTGTGGTCCCTAGGATGTTTGCTTTATGAAATGTTCTCAGGTTGTAAGTTTGTATATATATTTAATATCTGTGATAATGGAAACATAGGTCATGGTCTCAGAGTAAATTCTTATTAACTTTCTAGGGAAGTTAGGACATAGAAAAACTTGAGACAGGTTTTGAAGATTTCCTGAAGAATACACTAACTGCTTAAAAGACAAAAAAAAGTGTCTTTATCCAATAATCAGGTGAAACAATACTGTTAAGTGGTCCTATTGACAACAATAGTAACCAACATGTAAGGTTGAAATACTGTGATTTAAAATTATGGGAGCCCTTAAATTCTGACAGTAATGTTTATAATCTCTTTGGTATTAAACTCTGTGTGCATTATTTTAACCTTTGAAAGAGAAAACTGCTTCACTATTGTAAAGCTAGAGTAATTTGGTTCCCTGCAACTAAAGTATCTGTTAGCTGCAGCTGGAAGGAAGCTTCATCACAAAAGAGAATTACACTGCAGCCTTCTTAAACCTTAACCAAAATGCTAATCTGTTGGATCAGCACAGTAACACAGATACTGAGATTTCTGCCTTTTCCTGTGATCTCATTGCTGATTCATAGGTCACCTCCATCAAGCCATCTTTGATGCCTCTTCTGTCCATGATTTCTTTTGCTGTTCGTGATAGAGGAATTTAATCCAAGGTTTTGAATTTAAATTGGCATGAAAACTTAATAAATAGTACTCAGGCCAAGGTTGTTTATTTCTTTCAACGCTTTCTTAGGAAAATGAGCTTGTGATAAATCATTGCACCTTACAGCCATTTTGGAGTTTGCCTAATCTGTGAAATACACTTCTGTTTGTTTGTAGGAAAACCACCATTCTTCTCAGAAAGCCGTTCTGAATTAATTGAAAAGATTTTATCTGAAGATCCATTGCAACCAGGACCAGAGGGTAGGGTTCTGTTATTCTTTAATGGATCAAATCACAGTAACACTTAGAAAGTTAAAGTTTTGTTTTGCCCATTTTCTTCTGAGGCTGATTGCAGGAATCAGTTAGTTGTCTGAAGTGTGAATATTAGCAATGCCTTATGTGATAATTCCGTGTTAGTGATGAAGGCTTGTTTCCCTTTTGACAGAGACATATATCATTTACTTTTAATTGTTAACACTGAATCTACTGACTGGGATGGAATTTTTGATCTTGGTCATTCTGGGCATCAGTGTTATTCACAGAGATCTGTATACATTAGTCGCTCTTTTTCAATTTAAGCAGATTTTAACTCCACTTAATTTCTTCCTGCTGGCTATCTGATAATTGGAGAGTTCTTTTTTTTTTTTTTTTAAGTTACAAACAATTTTAATCAGTTTGATGACCAAGCATTAGTGGCTTATTTGGTTTTTTTTTTTTTAAGAATTCTTTGAAATGCAAAGAGTGTGTATTTAAGGTTCTTTATACACTGAGATTTTTTCAGATGAAATTACTATCAAAAAAGTTTTTTAGCATGATCTGTAGATAACAGTGTGGTTTACATTGGGTGATGGTTGTTTTTGCTGTCCAGTACTGATCTTAAGTGTTTCTATTTACAGGTTCTGCTTTTCACAAACCTTCTGCTGAATTCACAAGTTTGCTTGATGGGTTACTTCAAAAGGATCCTCAGAAAAGGTAAACTGCCTAATCCATGACAGCTTTTTATGTTGTCACCTCTGGAGAAAGTAATTACTAGGATACCTTATATTGTAGCATTTTGTAGATGACAAAAAATGCAAAAAAAAAATTCATCCCTCATATAAAAGAGCAAACTGCTTTTTCTTACATGAAGATATATAGAATAAATGTTTTCATTAAGTGCATGTTTTTTTTATTTTTGTACGTGGTGCTGAATAGATAACTTTGTAACTGAATGAGAAGCAGTTTAAAATTGGATGTCTTTGCTTTTCCAGAGCAATGGGCACATGTATTTTATTAGGCTTTAACTTATACCTGATACAGTTACATTGTTAAATAATTTAAGACTATAATTTATAGGGTATGTCAGATAATTTACATGTGGGATTGACTCTGTAGTTTCCTTCATTCTTATTTTCATACCTCTGTTGTGTGAATTTTCCGTTCTGATTTAAGGCAAAATGTTTGTCCTGTAAGAAAACTTACTTGTTGTCCAAAGAAAAGCAAACAACAGGATTAATTGCTCTGTAGTGTCACTGGGTTCAAAAGCTAGTCTGGTCTGTCTCTGTGGAGCTGTACTTAGCCACTGCTTTTACAGTTTGTTTGTTGCTTTTCAAAAGGCTGAATTGGACAGACCTATTGCAGCATCCGTTCTGGAAAGGATCCCTTGGCCATTGTGGTGGTGATTCTGCAGACAGACAGGGCACATGCTCGAGGTACTGAATGTTCAAGGAAGATTTTTTTTAATTAAAATGAGCAAAGATAAACATTTTATTAAGTTTGTCTGTAAATTTTATAATTTTTGAACTTTCCTTAGAATTTTCATGAATTAGTGAATGGAGTTTTACACCATTCAGTGGGCAGTTTTGGATGTTTAGGAACTGTATTATCCTATTAGTGTATTGCACTGTCCATTCACTTTCAACAGTCTCCTTCCTGCTGGCTATAAAAATGTGTTAAAATTCACTTCTGAGCTGCATGCTCTTATTTTTATTTATTTGTTTATATATTATATAAAATTGTATGAATCTAACTTACAATTTTTTTAAAGCTTTTGTAGAAACTTATAAATATGGGTCAGTTTTATCTTTAGTGATTTTTTTTGTTTGTTTTTATGCTTAGAGTTATTAGGCTTAGAGCATCACAAAGCCTATCAGTGCAGCATCTTAGAGCTGTGGTTCAGCCCTATAATCTTGCAAATGCAGCTGACCCATATTCTTTGCTTATGACATAATGCATTAATCTAATAGTAGGGGTTTTTTCTCTAAATTTTTAATACTCTCCACTGCTGTATATGCGGAAACACCCAAACCTTTTGTGAAAATGGTTTTTATGTATTAACAAGTTAGGCTTCTTCTAAATTCCTGTTACGTTGCTGGTTTTTGTGTTTCTAATTTTGAATTAGGACATTTAGCATTTTTTTTGATGTTATTTTGTTCTAAATGTTTGAAAGGGACTTCAGGTTCCAATCTGGGGAACTAATGTCAAAATAGTTTTAGAATGCTGAGTGGTTTTCGTTATATCTACTTTAAAATTTTCTCTCATGTTGTTTAATACCTATTTCTGATACCAGTGCTGTAATATTTTTGTTATTAATGTTTATTGTAGTTTGAGATGCAGCTTTGTGTTCTAATTTTATTACTACTTTCACCTGCAATAAGAAATTAATATTTAAAGTTTATACTGTGAACTAGGATTTCATTCAAGGTTTTAGCAAAACTTACGTCAACATTCTGATAGTGCTTATTTTGGGGAATTTTTGGAGACCCAGAGGAATCTTAATCTCCTACAAAATATTAGGCTATTTGTCCATACTCTTGAGGTTTTTCTAATGCCTGTGAAATATCTGCTGAGGTATGCACTAATTGACAAATATGACAAATGTAAAACATTGGCTTGACATGGGAAGGAAGCTCAATACTCTCTCTTTTCCAGCTGTGAGACCCATGTACCTATTTTCTTCACAGTGTGGGTTGGATTAGTATTTGATATCCTGGAGAGCCTTCATGAAGGTTTTATGACCCAGTTCCATGTGAATAATATAAGGACATGTCAAAAAAACCCCAAACAACCAAAATCAATAAAATTGCATATACGTGTGATATGTAAATCGTTACACACACAAAAAAAGTGGTTTTAATCTAGGCTGCCAACTTCATTATTTGAGAGAGGTTTGTTCTGACTTTTTACTGTGAAGATTAAGATGTCTGTAATGCTTTTAGTATTTCTTCAGTATCTCTTGTATTATGGGGTAATAATTTAACTTTCCTAATGTCTTTCATTTAAGTTCTAATGATAGAGTTTTTAATATTCTCCAAGTTTTTTGCTGTAAACTTATTTTTCATCATTGCCATTACCAATATAAAAAGTATGTGCAACATGTATTTCAAGAGTATATTATTCTAGAGAACGACAGCTAAACTGTATGCTAACAATTGCAACAGACAATGGATATGATCCGCTTTTCTTTAAAAAATCTGTAATAATTATCATTTATTAAACAGCAGGGAAGACACAGAATCATCAGTTTCTTGGAGTGCCAGAGAATCAGTGGATGCTCATAAAAATCTAGATAATTTGTCATCCTCAAGAACAGGTCTTAAACCACCAAGCAGTTCTTTCAAAACAGGTAATATTGCTCATTATGTTATTTTTTAGTTATTTTATCATTCCTACCAACATGTTTATTCCATATGTTTTATTTGATTTTAACCTCTGAATGCAAGTTCATGTTCTCTTTTCGGTAGAAACTCAGACTGAATTGCGTCCCAGAAGTGTAGTTGATGGTGAATCAAATGAATCCATATTTCTTCTCAGGTATGAAAACTGTCTTGAAATCCTGTCTATTTGGTGTTGGTTTTTTTCCTCACTGTCTCTTCAAGCATTTTATTATTACAACTGTAGCACTGTGTCTGTGTCTCCTTTTGAATTTTCTATTACCAGTTAATGAATATTAAAATACATTTGAAGAGCCATTAAAGTAGTGTGTGTAGTTAAAGCTTATATGACTTTAATACTCTCATTTTTGGAAGTAAACTTTTGATTACTTAGCTGTCTGTCTAAACAGAAAAATTTTAGATCTTTCTTTATTACTTACTTAATGTATATGTAAGAATAGACTTAAGACATAAGAATAAGCATTCAGCGTATGATCTGTTAATAAATTCTGCCTGCAGCTTTTCATCACAAACTATTGGTAACAGTCTATTAAGTACTACATGGGTATTAAATAAAAAAGAATGATTGGTTTAACAGTGATTTGTTTTAGTTGAGGCCTGATTTTGAAAATTTGTACTAGCTTACAAACCAAGAAGATTGTCTAGTGAAATACTTTTCTTATCAACATCAAGCAGAAATATTCCAGTTTGAAAATACTCTTTTAAGCTTCTTGCATAGCCTGAAATAGGGCTTCTTACATCATACTGTGTACAAAAGTTATTTCAGTTGGTTTTAATAAAGTATTACTTCTCATCTCACAACTTTTATCATCACAGCTAAACACATATTACTAGTAATTTCAAGTAGCATTTGCTTTAGCAATCTACTGAAAAGAAAGGCTACAATGATATTAAAAGCTGTAAAACATGTAATCCAAATAGTGGTTTTTTGGCAACATAATTTATTTATAAGTACATTAATTTAAATACGAAATTTGAAATGTAATGCAAACAATTAAAAAAAAATCTGTTCTGAAATTCTCTTTGCTTCAATGATATAACTTCTGAAAGCAGTGTATGTGATGTCTAGTAAAGTATTAAAACATTGAAGTGAAAGAAACTTGCTGACCTAGCACTTGGCACCAGAATTTCCATAGCTACCAGAGGGGTTAATCAGCTTTTAACATCAGTGGCTTCTACTTGGCAAATGGAATAGATCTCATTCATTTTAACTAGTTTAATTCAACAATCTCTTGTCTTGTTTTAAACTGAGAAACCATCTGACAACTAAAAAAAGAGGTACTATTTTCTGTACCTCAAACATATATGAAAGCAAATTAGTTGAATTAATTGAAAATATTTAAAAAATCTGCATGTTTTGAAGCATGTGTCAACTTAGAATCATTTGTCCAGCCTCCTAGCTAGAAATCATAGGATTTTTTTTTGTTTAGGAACTAAAATTCCAAGCAGATTCTGATATATTTTTTTTTACCATAAGAATTAGGATATTTCATGTATTTTTATGTAGGTAATATTTCGGCATTCCTTCCTTGTACCCTTTAAGTTTAAATTTCTGTTGAAAATAGATGGAAGATGAGAACAGTTATGTTAGTCATTTGATCACTGATTTCCTGAGTGTCTTTAATTTTGTTTGGTGTTTGTATATTTAATTTAGTGGGTTTTTTCTAATAAAGAAGTGTGATTTGCAACTAAATATGTCTATTACTTTCTGCAAAGCAAGAAAACATGTTCATTTCAAGTTCTTGATTTAACTAGTTTCCTGGCCTGCCAATTGTAATAATTCTAAAGTTGATTTTAAATGCTTTAATTTAAATTGATGTGTACTAAAACCCCAAGTTCACTAGCAGCTTTATGACAACTGCAACTTGGCAGTATTCTGGTCTCTCCTTCTTCATTTTCTAATTAGCAGACAGGATTTTAAAAAGAAAAAGTAAAAGGTAAACCCAGGTCACAATGATACACAAAAATTAGGCAGTTTTTAATTCTCATTACTTAGCCAAGACTTGGCAGTCAGAAGGGAATAACTTAATATAAATTGCAATTTTTGTCGAGTTAGTTTGCTTTGTAAGTTTTTCGTTATTAGGAGTTAAGATAATAATGGTTTGTAGAGTCATTATGGCTGAGAAAATAATCAAATTACATTCATTTAACAATTACAACAAAATACCATCTTCCCATTTCTAACTGGCAAACAAATCCTAACCTTGCAAGAACACATTTAAAAATAGAAAATTGATGGTTAGCTGGTGGATCAGGCATAGTGCAGTTTATGTTCGTCAGCTTTGAAAATTTTCTGTGTGGCATGAAAGTTTCAAAAGAGCAACAAAAAAGTAGTTTGCAATGAAACTTAATCTGTAGTCTTTATTGGTTTTTAATTATATTTTTCTTTTTTTTGCTGAAGTTCTCGTCCCACTCCTAGAACTAACTCTGCAGTAGAAGTACATGATGCTACTACGGCCCCAATCAAAAATTCTTCACAAAGAGATTTGTGCTTGAAAAAAGTGAGTAGAAAGTTTATATTGGGGGATGATGGTATCTCTATATTTAGAATATTAGCCTGAAGTCTGTGGCAAAGTCAACTTTCTTTTGCATCCTTCCGTAATTAACAGTGTGCAAGTTGTTTGAAAAAATATTTTCAGAACTTCAGATGTAGGAGTTAAGAAAGATTCTTAGTCTCCTTTTTTGCCACAGTGCATAAAAGAGATGTTATCTTCTTTCTTCTCAGTCTACATTTTGACCTAATGCTTTTTCTTCCCATATGTTTCTCTTACCATAATTTTTAGTTGGTCCTTTATGCTGTTACATAAATAAAAAGTAAGTTAGAATATGTTAGAATATGTTTCCATGGCCAGACTGCTTGGTATAATGTTGAAATGAAATATTTTGTGAATAGACATGAATTAACTCTTTTTTGGTACAAAACAGTTTTTAAAAAAACCTTGTTTTTGTCCTAGGCTGAAAATACGTGCTCAAGTCAGCAGGATATGGAGTTAAAATTGAAAGAGCTCATTTACACTGAATCTGATCTTATCGTGACACCGATCATTGACAATCCAAAGGTAAAGCAAAATAAAATGTAAGATTCAGGAACTTGTGGTTGAGGCTATTTTTGAAGATAAATTTTTAATCAGGGTGAAACTCCTTTCCTGTATTTTATAGTTTTCATTTTACAGCAGTTCCACCCAATTATCTGGCAAGCTCTCATGCAATTTTTTGGCAGTCTTTGTAATCCTACTGTGTTGCTAATTTGGAAGAATGAGTTATTTTGGGATTGAATAATAATGTTAAATAATATCTTACAAGAAATAGAGGCTACTAAATGCTATGTTCAGTGCTTTTGTAGGTTTGTTTTCTGATAACTTGCTTTGATATCTGTTACTTAAGTGAACACAAAACTTTGGTTTGTTATACTCAAGACAAAGCCATCTATGAAGTCTTCTAGATTAGGAGTTAGACTTCTATGGAATAACTTTTGTTACTCTTTAGACTTCAATTGTGATAACATTTCTATTAAATATGAATTTATTTTCTCTCTAAAAGAACACCTGAGGTTACAAGAAATGTCCATCCTATTTCTGTCATATGGATTCTAATGTGCTAGCAGTTTGTAATCAGTCTCCTGAGCAGGGAACTGACACTTGTTTGACAGTAAAGAGCAAACTAAAAAAGAATCAGATCTCTGCACTGCAGTGACAATGTAATGTGCATTTATAGGCAGATGTATTGGTAGAAGGAATGATAGGAGCCCCTTTAGTCTTCCTTTTGTTTCTGTGCTAGAAAAAATGAAGCAATCTTAGCAACTTTACTCAGTAAATTGCCAATTTGGGGAATGCAACATTTTTCATTGGAGGTAAGCATCTAAACTCATTAGGAATGTCTTACAGCTTTTAGTTGCTGTATTGCTTTAGTATTAACAATTCTTTTGGTTTGTTTTAATGGATTTCTTAACTCTTTCAAAAACTAAGAATCTTATACAGCTAGATAAAGTAACTACCGAACAATACTCTTTTAATATGTTTGGGGTGAGAGACATTGTTCTTAGTGGAGAATTTCAAAGGTAATTATGTGTTTGAATGGTACCACTGTTAATTTCTCAGTTCTATCTCAAGACTCTGACACAAAGCCTTAGTCCTTCGCCGCTTCTCTTCTTATTACAAGTCTAAGAGATGAGATTAGGGGTAGGTGCACATACTGATGTGCTCATGTAATAATCTCCTTACTATGCAATGCCAGACTCCGAATTAATGCAAAACAGCCCACTAAGTTCCAGGGACATATAATCAGAGTCACTGCCTGCTTGGTGATGACTCTTTAGTCTGCTTTTCAGACTAAAGGATGATACTGACACCTGGTAAATCTGAACAGCTTGCAATTTAACCTCCTGGAAAGGGATTTACCAGATGTTGGCAGAATCTTAAAAGCAGAAGTGTCAGCTTATATTATAAAATTTCTCTCTGTTCTGCAGATCTGTGGTACTGAAGACCTTTTTTAGAAAATAGGTCTCTACTTACACTTAGACTTCATCTGTCAAAGGCTAAATTCCATTACACAGTTGCCTTTTTAAAAACCCTTTATTTACTGAAAATCACACTCACAGGCTCAGTTACTGAGCAGTCATCCCATTTTGTGATCTACCAGAAAAAGATGGTTTTGCAGGAAAAAAATCCCCATACCTTATGAATGATTAGCTGTTGATAATAATACATCTAATATTCTGGAATAGTCTAGTGTATGCATGTATATACTGTGTGGAAATGAACTGCTAAAACTTTTCATGAGCTATCACCTGCATAGTTCCTTTAGCTAACTTTCGAAACCCAAATGCAAATATTTTTCTGCATACAAGCAAGATAAAAATGTAAACTGAAAAAAATCCCGTAATTTTGTAATCTCATTTAAAAAATCACTTGAATGGAAATATTAGCAATATAATTATATAAAAATCATAGAGTTAAATCTCAAATGTTTGCTTGGAAGAAATACATACCAGAAAACAATGGAAAATTCCTCAGTAATGAGCAGTAGTATGTACACCCATCCTGTACAAATTTTGCATGTTTGTGTTCTCACGTTCAACTACTTAGAGATTTTCTAGAAATGTATCAGAACTAGTTTAATGTGTTTGTTTATTTTTCAAGATAATGAAGCAAGTACCAGTTAGATTTGACTCGAAAACTTTACACATACCAGCATATTCAGGTATGGACCTGCTGAAGATTTTAACAAGTTCTGCGTGTGCTGCTCTAACTTGCTATTGTAAGACCCGTAGCCTCCCGTTGTAGATTATACGTGGTCACAGTTTCAGAACTCTTATTTTTTCTGAAACTATGGTTGTGTATGCAGTGTTTTTAGCTAGACCAATTTTGAGTTGCCTTTTCAAGTACGAACAGTTAAATGACATTCCTTTCTCCTCTGCCTTCTTGAGTTACAAGCCCGTGTTCAAAACTTCTGCCATGAGACAGTCATCAGTGTTTTAGTGTGGGAAAACCAGCATCTTTATTTCCAACTGTGAGATTTAAACTGAAATATTCAACCAAATATATTAAAATTTGACAAATGCAGGGGAACAAGTGGCAACAGGATCATAAAATGTGCTGTATTGATCAGCCCCAATACTAGGCAGCCTTGCCAGTCCCACCTTTAATCATGAAATATTATGTCACTCATGTCCCAAAAGATAATGTGAAGTTGTTTGGGGTTTGTCTTTTTGTTGTTGTTAATTTTCAATGTCTAGAAATATATCTGAAAGCTGAAGTCTGCTCATTGTCATGAGTGTAACATTTCTTCTCCTGGAGTAATTCCTCTAGTCTTTTTAAGGAAAATACCGGACTGTGCTTGAAGAGGGATATCAAGCAGATATTCAGTCCTTCTAGAATTCACATAGCACCTCTTCCTAGGCATAAGAGTTTATCTTTTCTTTCCATAAAGTATGTACTTTGAAGAGTTAATTTGTTGAAGAAATTTTATAGTTGGAAAGGAACACAACATCCCTCAATCTCGCAGTCAAGACTGTAACTGAACATATTTTTAATTTATTTCGTCCAAATATGATCAGATTCCGCTGCCTAAGGGGAATATTGTATTTCATATTGCATTTAAGTAGTTATCACACTGATGTTCTGATATGTTTAACTGTTGTCAGTATTTATTTAATATGGGACAGTGTTTTTTGTTGTTGTGATGCTTTCAGAGTTGTAGCTTTTTTCTGGACAACTTTCTGAATGTTTTTGAAGATACTGAATTTGATGCTGCTCATCAGTAATGATTAAAGATAATATGGAAAAATTTAGATGAATACCTGAAAGCCAAAGCTGTTTTCACCTCTACTGACGTAGATTTACCTGCATTAGAAGGTGTTGTTACTTAAGTGTAAAACTGGCATAAAAGACAGAAAACATGCTTTTAAATATTCTATACTGGAGCATATCAGGATGGCAGATAAGTTATTAATAAATAACTACCAAAACTGAGGGAATGTATGGCTGCTGGATTGAAATTCACTGTTGAGACTGATAAGGAAGTCTGAAAAAATCTCAATTCATGTGCAGTGGTCAATGAATTGAACCACAGGATATATGTTAATTGTCCAAGTGACTTGATTTCTTTGTGCTCCTTCTGAAGTCATCCATGTTCTGATTTGCTAAGGCTTGGCTAGGTGGATACCAAACTATAGGAGTGATTATACACATTTTCAGTTTATTTATTGTGAGGAGATTTCACTGACTTCCGTTAGGTTTTGCTTCAAATTTACTTTCAGGAAACTGCACTTACTTATTAAGAATTAGTAATGATGAAGGACAAGTGCTACCTTTCCTAAATATAATGCCACTAAATGTTTCCTTAAATGAAGAACTTAGCAGGTTTGCAGGTTAAAAAATGTTTTGAGGCTTTTATTGCTGAATTTTTATCCTTTGTTTCTCTTCTTGCTACGTTTTTGATTTCTGTAATCTTCAGACATGAATTCTAACATGCTTCTTTAATATTTTAAATACTAAAAATCTAATTAGATTCAAACTTTGGAACTTATTTATTTGTGTGATGTTACTTTGTAGTGTGTTAAAGCTACAGCAAAGATCCATTATCTTTAACTATTTGTTTTCCTCTTATGGTTAGTTGAGAAGTTGTCATCTATGAAGGACATGGACTGGAATAACTTCTTGAAACGAGTGTGTTCACTGCTTGATTCCAGTGAGAAGAATACAGGAGCAGCACGTTCTAAACTGAACTTACTGTACTATCTGTGCACTTCGGTTGTCCACAAGGAGATTGCAAGCAGGCTAATTAGCTCTCAGCTGGTAAATAGTAAAACTTTGAAAGAATCAACATGGTTTACATATTTGCCATTGTATCAAAAATTAGCTGCTTTTAGTTATATTTGAAGAAATCAACAGTGTACTGGCAAAAATATGATGTTAAATAAAGTAAAAAAAAAAAAGAAAATTATTGAATTTCATGTTAGGTTTTTTAAAAGAGCTTAGGGAAACAAATTATTTCTCTTAAATTTCATATACATTTACATATATTTTTGTTGTATTAGGGAAAATGTTGGGCTAAAAACTAACCTTTATGAAGAGTATAAAATAATGTATGATGAAAAATTAGTCTTTGTAAATGATTAAGTGACAGAGGATACTGTAAGGAGTTCATGTATGAATTGTTAAATTAAGTTTATTTGGTCATATGTCTGTAAAGAATAGCCAGAAAGGTTTCTAAAGAACAGGCAGTAAAACTTACAGTAAACAGGGCTTCAAAGAGTGACCGTGCTCTCTGAAGAGTCTGTTCTGGGTTTCATGTTTCAAAAACCATTTTCTACCAGACAAATAATTTTACTAGTATGCTCTGTAGTGGTTTAACATATTTCTTCAAGTCTTGCATGTGCAGAAGAGAAATAGACCTTTTTTTCTCCCTTATATAAAGGTATCACAGAAGCTGTCCTAAGATGAGCACTTCTCATTTTATTTAATAGAAAGTTAACTACTTTGCTCTCCTACATTTGTAATAATCTACCTAAGTCCAAAGCTGATGTGTTATTTTTGGATATGAGGTACTAAAGAAAAAATTGCACTACCAGAAAACTGGATGAAGTACATTTAGGTTGGAATCAGTCGTAGGTCTTATGCCGTAGAATTCCTGTGAAAACCAGAAACAGAATTGCTGGAAGGTGTATTTCTATTATCGCTGGAGAATTTGGAGCAAGGGGAACAATAATCCAATAACTGAATTGCCAATTTACAGAATATTTTAGAAATGAGCTAGTAATTAATTCAGTTTGGTCTTTCAGTGGCTGTTTATATATGTTAACATTCATTATTCTAGCATTTGCCATACTATTTTGATACAGACTCACAAAATTATTTAATACTTGTTTTATAATACTATATGATGATCTCTGTGCTTGTAGGTAAAAGTATCAGACCTTTTTCCTCTGAGTAGTGTTATTCAAAATGAAAAAAATTTCTAACTTGCTGATATATGTTTAGTAGTTGAGTTTAAGGCAAAAATATAGAAAAATACTAGTATTTTTCCATTCAGGTTTTTTTATTTTTATTTCTTTAATCAGTGTTTGCACAGTAACTGCAGTATTTGTCTGTGATAATACTCTTAGCAAATGTTATCCAAATAAATTTTTATGAAATTACTGATATTTTGATTTTTTGTTTATCATTTGGAACTATCAGATCACTGAAATTCACTGATGTTTATTTATCTTCTTTGAACTATAGTTTCCTATATTGATACAGCAGTTGCGTGCAGCCTCCAACTGGGATATGTAAGTAACTACTATTTTAAATTAATATGTTCAAGTACAGAATTGTCACTGAATTCTATTAAAGATATTTGTTAACATGTTATTTGAGTAGTGTTTTAGCCTGTCAGACTGCTGTGGTATCTGACTGGCAGTATGACACTGCATATAAAATGGAACTTTTTCAGCATTGAATTAATATATTGCTATTCTACAGCACCAAAGATTATAGAAAATCTCAAAAATTTTATCTAGATATTATATAACTTAGTGTATCAAATAGTTACTTACGATCACTGAATAAAATAACTCCATACCACAGTAGAGTAAAATAACTAATGGTAGCTTTTTCTTCCGGTACTTGTCAGGAATCGTTCAGTGTGATAGTGCCCTCTGCTGTTTGTTCCATAAACATTGATTTTATTATTCCAAATTTTTACTTCAATGAAACATTTAAAACTGATTTGCTGATACAGATTTAATTTCTGTTTTGTCAGCTATCCTGAAGAGTCTAAATTATCTGTAGGGGTTTTCTGTATTACATAAACACTGAACATGAGCGTTACTATTAGTAATCCTAACAAACTAAAGAATCTTCACTCTTCAGAGCTAGAGGAACGAAATGTCTTTATGCATATATTTACTGCTAAATTGGGCTGAAACACTGGAATACCTTGTTGTTAGAAAGAAAATAGAAATAAGAAGAAAATCTGAGCTGTAAGTAAGATGTCAAATTTTTCCTGCCCTTAGCAACCAGTATAGAATATAAACAAGATATAATTGTTTCTGTAGTATTTTGTAAATACTTTTTCTGCACCTACAAAGCATTTATTTGATACACAGACGTGCTAATGTTGCTCGAGTGATTGGTTTACTGGCGTTACACACATCTGAACTTGGAGAAAATGTACCTGTTTCTGAGGTAACTTTCCTTTTTTTTGTTAGCAGGGAGTTTTGTTAATGCTTTTACTATTTATATCAGAAGCTTTCACAGCTTTTTTTGTTTTGAACCCTGCTTTATTTTTAACTCATATGTGTAGAGTGTAATATAATCAATTAATTAAAGGTATACATTTACGAGCTTATTCTATGTATTTGTAGTTCTGATCTTTACTAACCTGTGGCCACCAATGATAAAATAGCATTTTTCTCTCCTTTTCATAAAGTCAAATACTCACTGTCATACTTCTTGTGCACATAGAAAGAAGAAACTGTTGACACATTTGGTTATCCTGAAATGTAATTATTGTAATTAGTATAAAAATAGTACAATTGATTCTTAGAGATCTTTTCTTCAAAAAAAATTTATTGAGATGGGGCTAATTTGAGGTTTCTCGCAGTTCTTGAAGATTGTGTGTAATGAAGGGCAGGTAATTTTCTTTGGAGAGGAAAAGTATTTTTAATTCTTGTTTGATATTACATGGTCAGTAGTTTGCTTAAACAGAAGACTAATTAGATTAAGTGGTCTTACTGTCCTTTTCTTGCATGTGACACATGCACACAGATTGTGAAATCTTGACAGAATGCGCTGTTTAATGTCTGTTTAAAGTATGAATGTGACATCATTTTTACTTTGTGAGGGGAAGCCAGAACTTGAATTTAATGAGTGTTTGAATGTAAGAACCGACTGCTAAACACAAGCTGTAAATATGCCTGCATGCTGTGCAGATCTGGCATGTAGGAAGGTGCAGTTAGTGGTTAATGCCCGACTTATTTGAAAATACAGCTAAGGAATTTTTTGCTGGTTTAGGTACCTCTGGTTTATTCTTAATGAATATTAGAAATGGTTGTGATTGTCTTGCTATGTTGCTTAACATTCTCATTCTGTAGTAAAAGCTGAACTCAAAACATTATTGCTCTTATCTAGGGTTTGCTGTTTGTTCTGTAAAGTTCCAAAGTGGGGCAAAAGTCCTCATAGTTACAGTCATTGAAGTTTGCTCCAAGTCTTTCAGTACTGACAGTTGCACGACAATTGAATTCCAGGTCACAATTTAAGTGTGCTCTCTTATGTGGCAGATTTTTTTCTGATATTTAACTTTTTAAAGTTCCAGTGAAAATACTCAAAAGTAATTTTGAGATGTCCATATAGCTTTTGGCTTCAGGTGTTTGTTCAGGCGGTTAGCACTAGTGTTTACCAATAGTTTTCCTAGATTCCCAGTTTCCATCAGAAAACATATCCTAGTCAGCTTTTGTATTTAAAAGCAATAGATGGACGTAGTTATTCGTTGAACTGTAATATTGTTTTGTTCAGAATTTTTCCGGTGCTTTTTTTTTATTTGAACATACAAATCATTCACAAATGGAATTTAGCATTTTTAGAAGTATCCATATACTTCAAAAACCAAGTTAGGTCCAAGACCAGTGACATTTAAACTGAAGGACTAGAAAGGAAAATTAACTTTCATTTTAACTTTCTGGCCCCATTCTTATGTTAATTAAAATTAGTTTTTGTATGCATCCATTGAGAAAATAAGAATTTTTTTTTTAATTAACCAGTCTGAGTTAAAAATGCACCTACTGTGCTTTATTTAATGACATTCATTCCATTTTTTTCTCTCAAAGTAATATCTCTGAACTAAAAAATATTTTTGTGCTTACACAAAATTAGAATGAGCAAAAAACATTGAATTCTAATATTTTCGTGTCTTCAGATTTATTTTTGCATGCATAATGTAAAAACAAACAACTGTATGCAGTACACAAAACTTATTAGTTCATTTATAGGAAATGTAGGAAAGAGTCATTTAGGAATTTCTCGTCTCGTTTCTCATCAGAGTTGTGTTCCCCTCTGCTCCCTTCAGAGGAACCTGTGAGTTGGTTGAACATTCTTGTTGACTGTCAGCTATTTTGTGTTGTGTGATGCTTAAGAAAATCCACCACAAAGCAAACCTTTCTATAAGCATTACATACAGAATTAAATATAATGCTGTAATTTATCCTCTTATGTGAGACATCTGATGCTCCAGGTAAAGTTTATTGGTGGCTGCTGTGATTTAGGAAGTGTCAAAATCAAGCTGTATCTTGAGCTGAACAGCATAATCTGAAATGACACTCTGTGATCCAGGTCTTACCGTCTGAAGATATAGGAGATCTATCTATTGGTAGGGCTTTTTTGTGTTTTCTTTCCTCTTCCATTCCTAGTAACTGCTAATACTATTTGATTTTTTGGCCTGTTAAATAGAGGTGATCTCCTGTAACTCCAAAATTTGTTCCGAAGTGTGCAAAGTCAGTTGAGATCTTGTGAAGATGTGATTCTGAATTATTTTCGCCCCATATGTATACCATACTATCTATATCAAGTTTTCTTTGAAGTTGTTATCACTCAGTCATGGCCCCTTTGCAGTTTTTTGTTACCTAGTTATACACTCATCACTTATTTGTGATTTCTTTTGTACTTTTAAAGTAGCACAGGACCTAGTAGATACTTGTGCAGGTTGCCACTGCTGTCACTTACATATTAAATGCTGACTCTTTATTTCTACCCTCTACTGCCTTCTACCCAGTTAGACATTTATTTAAGGATAGCTCCTCTATCTTTGAGGTTGAATCTGTACCGTTATGTTGTTGTTAAAATGGTTTTATAAATAGTAGTAACATTAAGCCCTGAAGAGGCAGAAAAACTTTAAGAAAGAAAAGAAGCCTCATCCTCATTTTACAGGCTAAAGTAAACTTTCACATAATGCATGCCAAAAACCTTTAATTTATTTGTCTTTGAAAAATTAATGTTTTGGGTTTTTTGAAGTTTTTTTTCGTGCCATCAGGGAACAGCAGTTTCCTTCGAATGGAACCACCAGAGGTCACTAAAACACAAAATAAAATGCAAGTAAACTACTGTTTCACAGACTAGACAAGCGTGGAACTGTGTACTATCTTTTTTTCTGCTGATGTATTCGAATATGTAGGTCATATTAGAAAAAATTAGAATAAATGAATATTTATGTCTGTAAATTCAATTGCAGTTGATATATTTCCAGTTAAGTATTTTTAAGAAGTATATTGCCTTAATTAGAAGAAAATGACACTGATCTTAGAATACAATAGGGGAATTGATCTCATGTATAACTGCAGACGAAGACATTTTATGTGCAATTTCTTCTGTTGTGCAGCTGCAATAAAAGATTTTAATAGGTCATATGTTTTCTTCCTGACTTGATATAATTTTTCCCCCATGGAATTGCCCTTTATAAATCTGAAACATGATTTCCTCTTATTTATTCTTAGCTGTCTTAGGAAAACACCTAAACTTTAAAGTTTTGGTTTTGTATTTAGATTTTGAAACTGGTTATTAAAATTCAATGAAAAAACCCCATTCTTGCCAGGATTCTGTTCTTCATCTTATAGGAAAAATATTCTTCCGTAGTTAGGAAGGCTTGTCTCCATGTATATCTAATTTGGTGTATTTATTAACAGAAACTATTGTCCTTTCCTTTCTGTGAATATACTGACACCTAGGATGCAGCCACTCTGATGTGACATTTCAGACTCAGTCTATTATTTTACTAAGAGATGATAAAGCAGCTTAACAGTTTGCCTTCATGTCGGGGAGCAGTGTCCTTCTCTGTCTGGTAGGAGACCACCCTGGAGTCATTCTCTGCCTGGCCTTTTTGGTGGCAAAATCTAGTCCTTTTGCTTACCTTTTTCAAATTTGCTAATTGGGAATATCAGTCTCACGCTATGGCCTAGGCAGTTGTGCCTGTTTCTTTAACAGACCTGGGTCCACTGCTCTACTGAGTGTTTAAAGGGTTCAGAGAACCTGCTGCAGCCTTCACACTGCAAGCTTCTTTGCAAAGCCTTTGGCTTAATGTATTCCATGGCCAAATTAATAAACTAAATGTCGCAAATGGAGGATGACAGCATATCAGAGTATCTCCATAATATTGAGTGATTCCTTTGTCATAGTGGTGAAATATCCAGATTTCTGTTTTCATCCAAACTGAAACTCCATGTAATTTGAGCCTTTTTATTTCTGACTTTCTGTTAAAGTACAATTTAGTGGTTGTTTTCCACAGCTGAAAATCAGCTGTATTGTTACAGTTTTATGTTTTATGCAGTTTTATGACCTGTAAACTTTTATATATACTCTAGCTAGTTGATTGTGTCTACATTGTTCAAGGTCTACAGTTCGTTGTCATTCAAATTCATACAGAATGCCAATTTTAAGTTATGTTCCTGGCTTACCTCTCTGATAACTCCTGTTTCTAGGCCTGTCCATGTCTGCCCATATTGTAGTGAGTTTCAGGTAAGAAGGGTTTGATTTGGCCATTTATTCCAAACCTATTTAGTTTTAATGTTGGTTTATTGTAAAATTACTTTCTCAGTCTTCTCAAAAATGATCATAATTTTAGTGTATCCTTGTTTGTTTTCTCCAAGGGCCCTTTCCTTGTTTTGGTCTGATATTCCGTACGTGGTAAAAAACGCAACACAAAACAAAACCCACCAGAATTAAAAAAATCTGTAGGAGAGTGTGTGTGAGTATTTACACATGTTCGTGCACGCAAGTATTTTTTTTAAATTGCTTAAAACCTTACAGTTATCTTTTGACATAATCAGGATTGTCACTTAATACTTTGGTAACAGTGAGAGGGGGTTCCATTTAAGTTTTTTGAGGGGGTTCCATTTAAGTTTTTTCTACTAAACTTTCAACCTCTATAATAAATTTATTCAATTTATTTTCAACAACCTGGTTCACTGAATTATAACTTACATACTTGCCTGGGGCACGTGGCAGGAAGACAAATGAAAAATTGACATTTCTCAGGTAAATTAGCAGAAACTCATGGTGTGTTTGAGAAAAGTTCTGAATTAATAAACAGAAGATGGAAATATAATTAAATTAACAGTGAATATGTCAAGCATGGCAATTCTGGATTATTGGGGAAAATATTAAGACCTTTTATCATAATTGAAGAACCTCCTTTTTCCTCTCTAAAAAAATTATTTTTATCAATCCAATTAGTTGGGCTTGCTTTATGTTTGAAGTCCAAACCAAGCTGGTAGTAGAAAACAAGGAAATTTTCAACTAGGAAAGAGAAAACTTATGTTGCTGATTGCAGGATTAAATCACTTTTTGCAATTTTCTTAAATTAATTGCCTGACTGAAGCAAAGACTACCATTTTAAAATACATTTAATTGACACTGTTTTCATAGTCCATTAAATTTACTCTATTTTTTTTGAGAGACAAAATAATACATTTTTCCATTGAAATTATATCAGTGGTGCTGCCAGTATATCTGTTTGTAATAGTCTTCAATTTAGTTCTTGTGATAGTAAAAGTGCAGTGTTGCTTTTGGTTTTTTTCTACAAGTCTATTATTTTTGGGATGATGAGGATCTGTGCCCCTAGGACCCTTTCCTTCAGCGGATAAATATCTGTATCTCTGGAAGTGGTATATACATATGTCATATATGTCATATACACTGGAGACACTTTTGGGGTGTGAAAGGCTAGGTGAACTAAATGGAATATTGTTTCTGTAGTTAAAGTAACTTAGCAGGAACATATTTTTCTGTGGAAGAAGTGAAATATTTCCTTTCTTCACATTGCTACAGTATCAGAAGAACCATCAAATATGTACAGAAAAGGAAATGTGCAGTTGGCATTCTGTCTATGAGCAAGAGCATTCACATGGAAAAAAATTTGTGCCTAAGCTTCTTGACATGAAACAAATTATTTTTTCCATTAACTTTAGAAAACACGTATCTGTGTAAGGCCTTAAATATTTCCTGGCATAATTTTGATATTGTTTGTGTGATGTTTGCAAAGTCACATCATATAATATTGCAATTCTTTGTGGCATACTGTAAGTTCTTTTTTTTTTTAACTGAAGCTTGATATAGACGAGAATTTGATTTTAATATATTTTGGTACTTTAATTTTCCTTTGCACCAACCAACTTTGGGTCTATGCAAGTTGTTGTACAATTTGCACACTGAACTGTTTAGTTCTTCCAACTAAGTGCATACCTTAAAGAATTAACCTAAAAGAGAGCCCTTCTTCTACCTCATTATGTCTTGCACTTGCGAATTAATCAAATCATTGACTAGGAACACAAGAAAATAATCCAGCCTTTTCCTCTAAAGCACACACTTGCTTGATTGACACAATTGGGCTACAGCATGTTTTTGTGATAGAAAATGCTCACTGGTGGTAGCTGAAAAGCCTAATTTTCTCATATCTTCTGATTACTGCACTAGAAGACACTCAAACCAGACTCAGTGTTAGGCGAGATCATTTGTATATTAGTTGCAGTCCTAGTTTTTCCTCTAAATACCAGACCTTTCAGCTATCATCTGGGGAAAGAAAAAAAAGTTATTTTAGTCTGAAACACATTTAAAAAAGAATTCTGTAGCAAAGAACTGTTGTTTCATCCAGTTTGCATCTTCACTGAGCAGAATGAAGGAATTTGCAATGCTCAAAGGTAACTAATTTCAAAGAAAATTTGTGGAAAATCCCCTATAAATTTTTTTTTAAAAATATGAGATACTCTGTGTGGAAACGATCAATCTAAAATATTCTACATGAATATTTTATTGCTGGGCATTGGTCTTTGAGTGTCATCAGCTTGGCTTCTAAAAAGTGGGTAACAGGCCCACTGCTTGGAAGAAGATGATGACTTAGAGTAACTTCAAATCAATTTATAAGTAAAGTAAAAACAAGGAAGAGAAGAGGAAAAAAGAAAGAAAAATACCACTTCCTTGGAAGTTCCTGCCAACCCTTATTCTGTGGAGACTGTTTTCTAGTTTCAGTTTGCATCTCTAGATGTAAACCAGCTTCACTGGTTGCCACTGGCCTCAGTTCTGAAGGCAGAAATCTTTGGTTTTTGGGCTCCTGAGCAATCTTTTTCATTCCTTGCCCTTGGCAAAAATGAAAACAGGATCTCTTTGCAGTTAGAGGCAAATATTTTAACCTGGTCCTTCCTGTCATTAAAAATCTTCAAACTTAAGGGCTGGGGTGGAAATCAGATGCATTCATGAACATCTGCAACTGAGCTCATGTAGTCATACAACTTTCATGACAGACTAGAAGAAATAACATTTTTTTTCTTAAAAATAAAAACCAGCAAACAAACAAACTCCAAAGCTTGTTAACAGTACTTCTACATGCATTTTTGATTTGTTAGTAAACATAGCAGATTTATAAGTTAATTGCTACTATTTGTTTCTGATTTTATCCCTTTGGGACCTTGAATTGGTTCCAAAGCAAGTTGAACTTCCTTTTGAGTTTATGCCATCTGGTTTGGCTACTCATCTACTAAGACCTCTTCCTCCAGCAGTTATGGAAAGGTTGAAAAGATAAGAGTTTCCATAATGAATCAATTTTGCATTGTATTCCACCTGGAAAAATGTTATACCTCCATCTTATATTGTTCCCTAGAGTTGTTCTAGAGGAGTTGCAATATGTTTTTCATTTTCTTTCTTTTTTTTTTTTCCTACATTCTGGAGAGCAGTAATGCCACGTCCGTAGTCTGATGGTCAGACTTCTGTTCAGTCCTCCTTACTTCATGACCCAGTTTGAGTTGAGATGTTCAGAGAAAGCCGGTAGTTTTGGTTTTTTTCATATACCCTTTTAAAGATGAGTACTTGGTATGAATAGTACTCTGCCACCTCAAACAAACAGGACAGGAGAGCCAGGACAGACGCTCCGTGAGCTTATATTATTTTATTCGCCTCATAAACTTGACAGGAGACCTCAGAGATAATACAAGCTCGCGTTGCCGGCAAAAACCCGAGATTTCCTGGTTACAGAGCATTCTTAAAAGCTTTTCAGCCAATAGCAGTAGTTCTAGAGGTTACAGACAGCTGTTTCAACCAATCTTCTACATTGCACGTACACTTGTTAAAACAATACTTGCTTGTTTTATACCTTATATAACAAAGCATAATATTCCATTATTAAGCTTAACTTTTATCTTTCTTGCTAAGCATATTTTTTGCAGCTTCTAAAAGTTCTCTCACCTAGGCCTAGAAACATGGCTCTTTGTTCCCATGTCCTTGTTCTAATGCATAATTGTATATTCTAATTGTATCTTCTTTTAATATTTTCTCAGGCGAAGCTGTTTCCTAAAATCTTTCTGCTTTATTCTTAAAACCTGCTTTTGTTTCTCACCCTTAGAAATCTCTTTACCTTTTTCTGTATTTCCTACAGTACTCTAGTTTCTTTTCTGGTTAGTCGCAATAAAACTGCGGCATACTTTCTCAACCTGGTGCGAGTGCTTTTCTCAGAGGAAAGTCAGATTGCTTTGCCATTACTTGCCCACATTATACGGTGTGTGTGTACTCACAAGAAAATGAACTAAAAAATAATTTCGACTATGCTTGAGGCATAGACAGCTTTTATCACTGTAAGGGTTTACTGAATTACAGATGTATTTTGATTTCCACTAATACTTGCAGACAGTCATACTAATAGATCAAAGATGTAGTAATATTGTAAATCTGTACATTGCCATTCTACAACTTAAGGTATAAAATACCTTCCTTTTTTGAATATGCTCTAGTTTCCACTTCTGGACTCTTGAAACTGCAGGGAAACTTCTAGATACAGCTTGAAATAGATTGAGAATCTGCCACAGGTAATAGATCAACTCCACACACTATTGTTGTAAATTGAGGCAATGACTATCCAGATATGAAACCACCTTCTTTCTTTTCTTCTTGTAGCTATACTATATCTATTCCGTTTGATAGCTAGTGTAAAAGGTGTAGGTAATTTATTAAATTTAAGATGCTTTTACTAGACAGTGTAGGACTTGCAGTTCGTTACTATTTGCTTCTATGAAAGGGAAAATGTAGGCAGGTTGAAAAGAAAAAGAATGTACTATAGGTAAGAAGGAGACTTCATTTGTCAGTCTGTAGCTGAAGTAAATTTGATTTTTCTGTTGTGCATTTTCACACACATGCTGTGGTACTTTATTTACCTAAAATTTATACCGCCCTTTAACATTGAATCAAAGTGTCTAGGCAGATTTTTTTTTTTTGAGTCTTATATTTTTCCTTATGAAAGGATAAAGAATATTTTAAATCTTGTGCAAATCACTATTGTCAAGATTAGAAGTGTCCTGTCAAGAGCAGGAAACAGTTTGTCTTCCTCCTTTTAGGTCATTTAAAATGTGTTTGTAAAATGATGAACACTTATATTACATAACATTAAATGTATTTTATAAAAACATTTGTGTTTCTATATAATTTTATTTATAATATAGATGATGAATCATGACTTCCTGTTTCATAGCTTCCATTGCAGAGGACACAAGAAGATCTTGAATAGGTTATTGGCACAGACACTCTGCCAGTTCAGTATGTGACATATTCTGTGAACCCTATTTCCTGCACTTGTATAATATTTGATTATTTAATTGTGTTCAGTGAAGGGAGGAAAACCACAAGGCAGTTCTGTACTCTGTGTGCTCTCTTGAGAAAACAAGGCCATTATCTGAGTGTGGTAAATAAAGACTTGTATATAAGAGATTATGAGTATCCTCTGTAACATGTGGTAATTATTTCATGTTCCATGCCTTCTGCCATAGTACTCTATTCTTGTTATGGATCTTCTTACAGTTGCTAAAATTAACCCTTAATGGACAAATGTATTATAATATATGAAGATAAGAACTATAAGTGTCATGCAACTTCTGTTTCTCTTTAGCAAGGAGGTAACAATTGTACTGCAAATCAGTCACTAATAGCCCAGATTTCTTCAGGCACACCTTCCCTCTTGTTTCATGAGCAGTTTTTTTCAAATAAAAGCTTGAATTTATTGCAGTATTGACTAGCTTTTTAGCAGGTTTTTTGTAGTGCACAAGAAAGGAAATTACTTCTTAATTTGAATCTTGTTTAACTCAGTTTTACTTCTTTTTTCATTCATAGATGAGGAAAGAGTAGGAATGGGAAAATGAGAAGAATTACCTTTCTTTTCTTATCACTTTAGAATAAAAATAATAACTGTAATCTCTTCAGAATAAAAATGATAGCTTGTCCTAGAATCTTGAAGAAGAGTAAGAAATAATTTCTGTTCACCCGTATGAAATATTGTCCTTGGATGTGATTTTCATTCATTTTAAATCTTAAATTCTTAATTTTAGTGACAAACAAACAAACAAAAAAACCACCCCAAAACACAGAAGATGGATAATCTACCCAGTATATTTAATGTTAATGACTGTTTTCTTAAACTTCAATTGAGTGGTAAGGCAGCCAAAAAGAACTTAGTACAAGTGAATATAGTGAATATATAATTTACTACACATGAAGGTTAAATCATGGTTTTATTTAATAGAACGTAAGATTTAGAAAATTGTAGGACTGCACACATAAGTGTATTTAGATAATGTGTCATCAAAATTTACCAATATATTAACCATGCTTTGGGAAAACAAATATTGCAGGTGCAAACCAGTATTAGTGTTGATACAGGGTTTTCTGCTGGTTGAGGTTCATCGTGAAAACTGATCATTTTGGTCAGCCTGCCCTGATCCTTTATAGCAGATGTGCAAATTGATTTGTATTTTCTTCAAGTTCTGCCTGCAAACAAACAAGTGTAACTTAGGTGTCACTATGATTTGATGTCCCTAGCTAGTCTGCTGGAACTGTGGGTGAGCAGCTGGTGTTATCACACAGTTCATCAATTTTGTATAGTTAAATACTATCTCATGGCAGGTTCACCCTCAGTCTAAAGAGGCAAAGTTGAGGGATGTTAACTGGGTAATCTCTGTTAATGCCACAGTGACAAGGTACTTTTAATGGTATTGATTACACAATCAAAGTAGTTCTCAAAATATATTTCATCACAAAAACAAGAATAATTCTGTATAGCTGTAGAAAGGAAATCTAATAATGGAGAAAATGCTGTCATTATGTGTTCATCATTTAGTGCAATTGCACTTGAATCAACTTGACTACTACTTTCTCAAGCTGACCTATTAGAATCTTTAAAACCTACTGATACGTTTACTTCTTAAGTATGAAAGTAAAGTTCTCTCTGGAATGACAGCTAATTAAAGTTCCTGCATAAAATTTGTAGAAATACTCTGAAAGCAGTTAAAGAAAACAGTTAATAACCATACCGCTACATTAAAAAAAGTGGGGACAAATCCAAAGTTTGTTTAGTAGATCTTTTTGCTTTGACTCGAAGACTGCATTTCCAGTTTTGATATGATTTTGCTGTACAAAGATTGAAGTTATGAAGATGCTAAGGTCAAAAGGTGAAGTAAAACAAGGGAAGTTGAGGATAAAAACTCCTTGGTGCTCCAAGGAAGAAAAAGTGCTTTACTGCAGAATACTTTTGCATGGGAAAGTGGTTTCTTACTACGTCACCTGCACAAGATGAATCAAATTTTCTAATTTCCTTCCACCTCCTCTTTATAAATGACACATCTACACACACATACACACACACATATGTATGTATGCTTTGCATACTGAAATTAATGAAATACAAAAAACTTAAAATGATATGTCCAGTTCTTACACAGTAAATCACCTGTGAACTTAGAGAGCAGGAGACGAAACTTTTATAGTTCTTATCCTTTGATATAATATCTACACAAAAGACATCATTAGAGGTTTCTTGTTGTTTGTTCTTTTTGTAACCTGATGGTGAGAACTTTCAGATCTTCTGACAGAAACACAGCAACAGCAAGTAGGCTTTTTTTCCCCTGGCAGATCTATTTCTACTGTCCTGAGGGAAATGAAAGAACAGAGAGCTGATAATTTGTCACCTTGACTAATTCCTCATTGCATTTTTCTCCATATTGCATATATAATGTTTTGTGATAATTATTTTTTCTTTTTTTCAGTGCTTACTAAATCCCTTGCAAATGGCTCTTTAGCATAAGTGAAGAGTGTATCAGTAAGATGGCATTTGAGATAAAGCTTTTTACCTTCAGCAGTATGTTTTGCTTGACAAAATACATGTGTTGTTCTATTGATTGGTTTTTTTAATTTAGGCAATTACACTTTTAACCGAACTAATCAGAGAGAACTTCAGGAACAGCAAATTGAAGCAATGCTTTCTACCAGCACTTGGGGAGCTGCTTTACCTCATAGCCAGCAAGGTAAGACTGCAAGTGGTCCTTACAAATTTGGCAAATGTGA
The DNA here is from genome assembly GCA_013397725.1 of Rhagologus leucostigma. Classification (NCBI taxonomy): domain Eukaryota; kingdom Metazoa; phylum Chordata; class Aves; order Passeriformes; genus Rhagologus; species Rhagologus leucostigma. Next base: position 804,056 of record VZTD01001501.1, on the reverse strand, counting down.
AAACATTTCCCATGGAAGAGTAGACCAAAAAACCAAATTACTTAGTCATTCATATAGTCAACAGTTTCTGGTCCTTCTATCTTCTCTAATATTTATTCTGCTTTAAGAAACATGCTAGTTCAATTATTTCATGCTAGTTCGATTGTTTACTTCATCTGAGGTTAATTAAACAGCATTCTTCAAATGTAGAATTTTAACTTCATAAAAGGATTTAATCAACCACCGTAAACACTCCTGACCTCCAAGTGGCAGATCTTAGCGTTCGAACATCTAAACTAGGGATGCTGATTAAACAGGATGTATCAGGACAGCCTATAATATCAATAAATTAATATATTAGTGTATCGATATATCTAGTTCATATTAGATCTTATTGTAGCATCGTTGGATTCACAGCACTGTGGAAAAGGAAATGGAATGATCCTGACTAATTTCAAATGGACTTATGTTTATTCCTGATTAAAACTGATTTAAACCTTCAGTGTAGAAATAATAGATTCACATTAAAAGTAATCAGAGGTTATCTGTAGAAAAGGAATACTGTCAATATTAAGAATTGAAGTTGACAGCTCCTTTAAACCATCACATTTCTTTTTCCTTATTCAAGGAGTAAAATACTCTTTTACTTAATAGAAACAAAGGTATCTTGAAGCAGAAAAAGGCTAAACTTGGCTTTTCTGAAGCCTTTGTATTATCTGCATTGTCTAATAGCTCTGAATGCTGACATGTTAGTTTAACAAGTGAGTTGGTAATGGACCGAAGGTAGCAAATGAATCGTTACTTTGACTTTAGTTTTGTGCTGAACTTCCATGTTTTATTTTCTTTATCCTCTAGCTCCTTTGCATGTTCCACGAGATGTAGTGGTTGCCTCGGTTTTTGTAGAATAACAAACATTGTCCTATTTTCATGGGACAATTGCCAAAGTATTTGTCAAATACATGCTCACAGAACTTATAATGAGAAACTATGTTTTGAAAAATGCATTCACAGTCACAGTTTATATGTTTTAATACTTTCTCAGTTTTCCTCAGGAGAAAGGATTTGTACCTGCTATTGTCAAGCAAATAAACTTTAAACCCCAACTTGAAAATTATATTTGGCAGGAATATTTTGTATGGCTTGATTTTATTTTGAAATTAAACTCTGCTAGCTGAAACAATTCTGTAAACACTGGTTACAGAACACCAAAATGATTTGCACAGGTTTTTTCCTTCTGAAAATGTGAACTGACAAATTTTTGAGTCTGTGTATGAACTTCACAATGTTTGAAGTATGACAACTTGCACACAAATGGCAACTCTTTCAGGTTTCAAGGTTGGTTTTATACACATATATATGTATACACACACACATATATATATTAATGGGTTGCATTATGTTATAGCTAAGAAATTAGTAGAGTATAGAAATAAATATTTGGACATATATGAACTCAAGACACCATGTCTTGGTAAAATTTCAAAAATACCTGTGTGATTTGTATGCTTGGAGATACTAACCCTTCAATTTTTTTAAGAAAAGCACTTTTCATTTTTCTATTCTATATGTATTTAACTTCAGAATACTGTAGTGTTGTAGGCATTTTGTTGCTCATTAAACTGCTGAACAGTAGTGCTGAATGACCTTGCCAAGATCATATAGCAAGTCAGGGGTAATATAATAAATCAAACAAGAAAGTTTATTGCCAACTTATATCTTTAAACAGCAAAGCCTTATGACTTGACTAATAAAGAAAAGTAAATCATAACTCTATCTAATTCATTAAGGACTACACACTTGTTTTTGTTGTTTCCTTCCATTTTGCGCTTTCTTTGGCCTGCTTGATTGTTTTATCAAACTGCTAAATATTTTCATTTAAGCTGTAAGTTTTTGAGGGTGTGTCTGATTTTATTTATTCATTTATTCCCTCTAGGGTTTTGTGAAGTATTTCTAGGGCCAGCCACAAATTTAGTATTAAATAATGGTAAAGGTTATTTCTTTTTCACATGAACATTTGGTAAATCATAATTTATCAAATACTTAGAATCAAGTTCAGCTGTTTAGGTGCAGGATTATTAATTAGGTAAAATACAAGGTCACCGTTTGCCACTTTTATGACTTAGAAATACTGGGAAATGTCCAGATAATTGTAATGGTCCTGTGCAATCCTAAACTCTGATCTTGTGTGTGTACTTGCATATGAGATCTGGTAAGTAAGATCTTACACTCCATCTCTGCATTTTTATTCCAAACAGAAGCCAAGAGCAATTCACAAGTAGCATGAGCAGAGTCCAGGGGGCATGTTCTGATACTCTTGAGTGGATTGCCTTGGGGGAAAACTTTCAAGTTCCATGTAATACTTCTATTCATTTTGTGCTGTTTTTGTTATTAGGGTGCAGAACCTAAAGTTTAATCAAAAGCAACATGGGCTGTGAGCAAAAAGTAGGAAGATTCCCCAGTGTTTGGTGATATATTTAAGTTTATTAAGTGTCAAATGGGGTACATTATGTTTAGGTAATTAAGAATGGTACTAAATTTCATACTCCTTTTGCCTTTTTTAGTTTCTAAATAGAGCTTAAACCTTGCAGAAAGTCATTAATCAGTTTGAAGAATGGAAGAGCTATTAATGTTTTAGGACTGCATGATTTCTTAAGGCTTTTTATTTTATAGTACATTTAATATGTGTGGTTACGAAAGACCTTGAAAGAATTTCTGGTGAAATGAGGTGAATACAAAGAGAAACAAACCCATGCTAGTTCCACCACAGATTGTCATTTTAGCTCTGTATTTACTCCTAGTCTTGTACTGCCTTTTCAAGGCAGAAAAGATTCCACTTTTGACTGTTTGAAAGTAACCTACTTTTCCTTTTTTGAAACTTGGACTGTGTTTTTTTAAACTTACACACAGTGCCTTGGAAGGAAACTGTGATTACTTGTCAGCATGTTCTTACTCAGATAAGATGGAGGAGGTGGAATGGAGTGGATCTGATGTGTCTGTTGGATGTCAAGCCGCTCTTGTTATTAATGTTTATATTGTCCCATACCTCCTAATACAAAGTTAGCAGAAACAAAGCTTACAAATGGGAGATTTAACAAACTGATGTTCTCTATGGATATATGTGGCAAATAAAGTTTTGTTTTCAATGAAGAAGGAAAATTAATTTTACTAGACAATTCAGTAATAGTCTTCCATGCTAATTTGCCATGTTTTAATTAAATGCCTGAAATGATCATATCATGTATGTTAAATTACTGTAAGCCACTCAGAAATCAGCAAATTTAGAAAGTAGCATGTTTCTGCATCATTAATCCCCATCTTGCCCATCCTATGCCTTTTGTTAAAACCAGTTAATTAGAATGCTAAAAATAATTTCAGAATATAATTAGTAGAGTTCAAAAATTGTATAATTTCTGAAGAAATTATCGCTTGTCATCCTTTGTCTGCTTACTAAAACAAGTTTCTCATGATTTCATGGGCTATCATCTTCACACCATCTAATACCTATTATTTCCCGCTTTCTTTCTCAAAAGAGGCTGTCTTTTTTCCACTTGCTGATAGCTCTGTGTTACTAGCCTGGATATGGAAGTTGTTGCAGTTAAATCTCAGTGATATCCAAGTGTCTCCTTTTAAACTTAAAATTTTACAATAGGCTACTGCAGGGACAGGGGGAAGTGAAGTTCACTTTTAATGGAAAAATTAAGGTCCTATTCAACTAGTAGTGAATTAGCCTCTCTGCCTCTCTAACAGGGTGATTTCAAGGAAATACGCATTAAGATCTTGGAACAGTGTTCATATGTGTTGAAGGCTATACCATACAGTAAATTTTCTTAAACTCTTGGTATCTCTTTATATGACTCTGAGCATTTTTTTCAAAAGAAAGTTTACCTTTTTTTTTAAACTACCAAAAAAAATTTGTTTGTTTGGTATAATTAAATCACATTTAAAGAGAAGCATTTCTAGTCTTAATAGTCAGTTGTCTCTTTCTGAAGTACTCAAAATGGTTGAGAGGAATGAAAGAACTTACACTTTTTTGTGTGTGTGTGTGTGAATTAGAATGAAATGATGAAATGCAGAAATACTAGGACAAATTTTGTTATGGATTTTGGAGACTATTTAAATAAGCTAATAAAATATCAATCTCTGTGCTACACATGAAATAACATTAAATAGTAATAATGTCCTGAAATTTAACATATTGAATTGCATATGTTAATTTGAAATGTATATAATATGAACCTTGTTAAGAACATACTACCCATTTTTTATGTGACTGAGATTGTTATGATTTTTTGATTTAATCAATTGTGCCGTTGGCTTCATTTCAGGAGGAAAAAGGGGAGCACCCCAGGGAATGCTGGGCTGTTCCCTCAGCTGCTTACACTGTGCTAATGAGGTGTCTTCGGGAAGGGGTAAGACTCTTTCATGGTCCTCAGTAGAATTTCTCCACAGTAATAACCCTTCAGGCATTGTGTGAGGATTGTAGCCTGCAGCATTGCAGTACCTTGTCAACCAAGTATTGCTCTTGAATTTAAATAATCATAAGACCATGACCTAAGCAGGAGTTTAATGCAGTGTTGTTCTCTGTACGTTCAACATTTATGTATTGCTGCTTGTGTTGGGGGAAATGAAATAGTAAATATAAATTACTGTTAATAAATGTGAAATTTATTATTATGTAGGCATCTTTTGAGAAATGTTCTGACAGTTTGTGCTGCCCTCTTGCAGTTCGATTTTCATTCATCTTTGTAAATCTTTGAGCAAAATTTAAGTTTCTTTCTTGAAGTGGATGATATACAGTTTTTAAAAACTGCATTGTTACCCTACTGGCTTGTCAGCATTCTTCTGAGGCAAAGAAGTAGTAATTAGGTTTATTCTCATGCATGTGCTATACTGTGTTCTTCATTGGTTTTGGTGATGGCTTAGCTGTGTTAGAAGAAGGGAAGAAAAATATGCATGTAATTCCATTTGTAAAATGAAAAAGAATTGAGTGGAGGGTTTACATTCACTGTTTGTATGAGACCACTTGACTTTATTTTTGCCCAAGGCAAAGCTCAAGGCAGAAAACATGTCAGAGGTTGCTAGAAGGTGGAAAGCAAGAGGAAATACCTTTTTTCCTTACCTTTTGAGATCTTTATTGCCTACAGATTGTGACTAATAAAGAAAGAGCCTAGATGCATTTTAATTATCTTCAAACCTTCACGTGACCAAGAACACAGGACTGAGTTTGTATTGTGGATGATTTCCAGCTCATAATTAGAGTAAGATGTCACTCTAAGGCACAGTAGTGAGATGCTATTTAATTATAAATTTAGTAATGGAAGACTTGCTGTTTCTGAATATACAGTGTACAGACACTAAATCAAGACATCCATAAGACACTAATTTATTCCTATAAAATAAAATCACTTCTTAGTCCTGAAACATGTCAAATTTCCTTAATAATTTATCTTGATATATTTTTCTTGAAAAAATGACACAAAATAGAAAAACATTTGCCGTGCAATAGTTCAAATTAAATTTAATTAAGCATAAATTTAAAATTATTTCTAGGCTAGCCAAGTATGGTTGCGCATTTCTACACTTTCAGTTTGTGAGGATGCTCATTTGTAATGTAGATACATATTTTTTAAAACATGTTTGAAGCTCTAAAGCTATACAAGACTTTAGGATGGAATGGACCTCTGGAGGTCATCTAATCCAACCTCCTGTTCACAGTAGGTCTAAATAGATCAGGTTGCTTAGGGACATGTCTGTTTAACTCTTGAATGTCCTAAAGAACTATGGTCCCACAATCTCCCTGAGCAACGCTGGCACCTCCTTCATAAGAAAACGTTTTTACTTGTTTATGGTTGGAGCCTTCACTTGTGGCCATTGCCTCTTGTCCTGTGGCTATGCAGCTCTGAAAAGATTTGTCACCAGCTTTTCTTTATTACATGTAGGTAAGCTTTGCATTCTTACATTAATAATTTAAAAAGTAATTATGTGTAATTAAATAACACATTCATTGGAATTATTCTAAGCTCAGTTAAGTAAATTTTACATCAGGATGTTTTCTGAAGTGATTATTGGTATATTGTCTCAGCATTTATGAAAATGGCAAACTAACTTTTTGTAATAAAGTCTGAATAACCACAGTGCATTGTATATGCATTATAAATACTCACTTCTAGTTTTTAATGCCAGTTAAGAAGCTTTCTTGATGTATTTAATAAAAATTCAAGAAAATAAAACCAATTCATGTCATTCAGTGCTATAGTTTATATAGCTTTGAGTTTTGTAAGGTAAGTTCATTGTTCTTGAGTTTCATTATGAACTACTCCGAAGTGTTCTTGGATTTTGAAGTTTTATAAGATTCGTCATTATCAAAGCAGAATTGCTCTCTGAAACAGAACAGTAGAACAGGAAGAAGTTTGAAATATGTGTGTGTCCCTTTTATTTGCCTATAAAGGAACAAAATGTTCAGAAAACGCAGGTAGTGTCATTTCCACACACCTTCTGTGCCTGAAAATCTAACAGTGACAAAGAAGTGTACGGGTCAGTGAAAGGAGTTTTAGGGTGATGGAGTAGAAGATTGGGAAAGTCTTTTATCTGTGGGGGAACAAAAGTTCAGATTTCCTGCATTGCAGTGTTGTTAACTTGAGACAGAAGCTGATTTTCAACTCAGGCAAAGAACAGTTTAGTTCAATTATGTGTCAAAATAAGGGAATTGGTACACTCATAAATAAGTAAATGATAGGCTTGTTTCGAAATGTTTAGTCTTGGTGTAATGTTGCGGTCTGTCAGAATGCGTGTAGTAAACATTTCAATATTTATTTACTAATCTTTTCCAACAACTGTTTCCAACAGTGACACAAAATGTGTGTTCCAGGCATCTATATTTGTCTAAGTTCAACTTTTAAATGTTTGTGTGCAGTCTCTAAGATAGCAGGGTCCTGATTTCTACTGCCTAAAGTGCATGACTCTTAGAGTTATGTTATCCAGACATGAAAGATATTTTCTGTTTCAGGAAGAATATTTGTATTTAATATTAAATACCTAATGCTAATGTGACAACCATTTTCCTTTTATGCATTTTACTTCGTTTATTCAAGACTCCTTTGCTAAAGTTACCCTAATGTACTTGACCCTGAATGGATCATCCTATCTCTTACTTGAATCTTGTCATTGACTCTGCATATATTTGTTTCTCTTTATTACATTTAAGGTTCAACCTACTCTTATCTAAGTGAAATCTCAGCTTTAGTTTCTGTTTTACATTTGCTTCTGTTCACACTTAAATTCCAGTCAATCCTTTCACCTTTCTTGTTCTCTGTTGCATTTGCCCCTCCCTTCCTTCAGATCCTCCCTAGTCATAGAACTGATAACCTTTCCTATATCTAAACTAGTTTTTGATGTGTTTTATAACTTTTCTTCTCTGATTTGGTCTGGATTATGTTGCTTGGACGAGGTCATTCACTGAAACTAGACAGTGAAGTCAGAAATTGTGCAAGCCTCCTTTTTAGTCTTCCTGAGAGTGGAACCACTGAAAAATCATTCAGAAACTTGGTATCTGTCCATTTCTGCTCACAAATGGCATGTAAATATGAAATACACAGTTATACGGAATTTTAGTATTATCTTCACAGAATCTCAAAAAAAAAAAAAGGCAATACAGTTGCATGGGTAAATGAATATATACATACTAGCTGTATCTGGCTTTTAAAAGGTGCATAGCCCTCTCATTTTATAGAGTGGCACATGGAGAATATATTTGAATCAGAAATAGTGAATGAGTTTACAAAAGATAATTTTCTGTCTCTTGGATGTGCAAGGTACTGTGTAAGCAAGATTTTTAATAAATGAGATATTGCCAGAAAGCTATACAATACACATCTCCCTCTTCCATATGGACTTCTTCCTTTATGAGGGAGCAAGATATGAGTCTGAGGGCTTTGGTTCTGAACAAATGAGAAATTTTAATAATAAAAGAAATCTTTAAAAAATAGATATCCAGCCTAAACCTCCCCTGACACAGCTTCATGCTGTTCTATCACTGGTCACCACAGAGAAGAGATCAGTGCCTGCCCATCCACTTCCCCTCATGAGGAAGTTTCAGACTGCAATGAGGTCTCCCTTCAGTCTTCTGTTTTCCAAGTTGAACAGACCAAGTGACCTCAGCCACTCCTCATACGTCTTTCCCTCAAGGCCCTTCACCATCTTCGTTGCCCTCCTTTGAACACTTCCTTAACAGCTTTATGTCTTTTTTGTATTTTAGCACCCAAAACTGCCCCCAGCACTGGAGGTGAGGCCACCCCAGTGCAGAGCAGAGCAGGACAATCCGCTCCCTTGCCCGGTTGGTGATGCTGTGCCTGATGCCCCCCAGGACACGGTTGGCCCTCCTGGCTGCCTGGGCACTGCTGACTCACGTTCAACTTGCCGTCACCCAGCCCCCCCAGGTTCCTTTCCACAGGGCTGTTCTCCAGCCTCTCATTCCCCAGTCTGTCCGAACATCCAGGGTTGTCCCAACCCAGATGCAGAATCTGGTACTTGCTCATCTTAAACTTCATCTGGTTGGTGATTGCCCAAACCTCTTAATTTGTCGAGGTCTGTCTGCACGGCCTCTCTGCCATCAGTGGGGTCAACAGCTCCTGACAACTTAGTTTCATCAGTAAACCTACTTTTAAAAGATCATAAAATATTTTATCCTAACCTTTAATAAAAAGAAGTTATTCTATTTTTAGGTGATCTGTTGGTTAGCATAGTGACTGTAACTTCAGTGCATCCAGAATTTTTGGTGCACTGTTAAATTTATAACAGTAAGTAAAAATATCCAGTAGATTCAGTTATTGCAAGAAAATGGAAGTAGATTTTTTATGATGTTGATTCGAAACACCCCCCCCCCAGTTAAAATGGAAAGACTTGATTAAAAGGAGTTTTCTTTCAGTAGTTTGCAATTTTTTATCCTTCTGGTATTCGCATTTTTACGCAGGGCTCTTTTTCACTAAGCATCCCTGACTTCACTGGAAACAGATGTATCTGCAAGTGTTCAACATGACTGAAAATTAAGAGCTTTAAGTGTGCTTTATAAAACTAGTTAAAGTCTAAACCCATTGCAAATACAGTATGTACTTCTTTTTTTATACAGTTCTATTCATAGTTTTAGATTTCATGCAGTTCATGATATGGACAGAGGGTTACTGATATATGGAACTGCTTTACTCATATCTTGAAGATCCATTTCTGTTCACTAAAATAGCTTATGTCCTGGTAACATCACCAGATGACTCCTTTAGTGTAGAGGCCAAATATTATTTTAGATTAGGCTTCCCTTGCAGACAGCTAATTAAGCAGAAAATGGTACAAGACTTGTTGCTTAGATAGTGCTCAGGAACAGGTATCAGAGGAGCTGAAATGGAAGGTCTCAGGTGGCAGCAAATAGAATTAGTTTGGCAGCATCACTGAGTTTTTAGAGCACAGTGATAATACATGACCATTTTCTAGTCAAAGTAGCAAGACAGTCTGGAACAGGGCATAACTCATCAGTGGCTGAGAGGAAATAAAGCACATTTTCAGGACCAAATTTTGAAAAGAAAGGCTGTAATTGCATCTCGAAATTTGTTAACATTAGTAATAGCTGTTATCCACTGTATATTGCTTTGATTATGATTAATTAATGGGATTATAGTTCATTTATTAAGTGTTATGCCCTCTTAAATTAGGAGTAGAGTCCCAATTGGCAGTCTTAATAATCACGTCATATATAAGAGACACTTAACTTGACTATTAAGTTTCAGTTACAGATTCTATTGTTAAATGCATGTAGTCAATTTGATAAATCCATGTATTTTTAACCCAACTGAACCCCCCCCCAAAAGACTGAAATGCATAAGTATAATTCACAGAAAAAGATTAAAACTGGACATTATTTGTAAAAAGTTTTCAGAATTTTAATTTTAGTAAACATGTATGAGTATTTGTGTATTTAGGTCTTTAATAGGTCAAAATGGTGCAATATTTTGCAGTAATCAAAACTGTAAAAAGAGAGAAGCCTAAATTCTCTTTGGTTTTATGGCTGCGAATACGAAGGAAGACCACCAGTGGAGTTTTTATATTGGAGTGTAACCAGTTCAGATGGAAATTGACTTTGATATTTCTGTTAAACATTTTGAGTAGAGCTGCAGTTCTTTGGGAGAACAGGAAGGATTATCATGAAAATGATGAATACAGCCTTTTTTTTTGTTTTTTGACAGCATTATACTAGAGTTTCCAAATATTTCTACATCTAAAAATCTGTGGTTTAGAATTACTAAGTCAGTAGAAGGAAAAGTGGATATTGAATATATTTTTAATGAAGTTCTTAATAAATAAGTTCTTAATGAAACTTATTATTTCTTAATGAAATTTCTTAATGAAATAAGTTCTCCCCTTCTGCAAAGCTTTTGTACTACTGTCTGAAAGGTTTCATTATTTTTGTTCACAATTGTTGGTGGCTCCAATTGTAAAGGTAAATGTCAGAAATCCAAAGCTTAGTAGGCTAATATAGAGATTAGTTTAAGAAAGAAATCAATTAGATATTATGGTAAATTATTTGTGAAGCCAGACTATAAGGACAAATTGAATTATAAAATCATATTGAAATTCATTCTTGCTGAATTTAAGATGCTATTTAAAACATTGTTTGAAGACATAGCTTTTTTTGTAGTTCAAGACTGAGATGAGCTGAGGCAATGCACAGCCAAAATAACACAGCAATGTATCTTCCAGTTCTCTTAAAGACTCTGATTCTAAGTGAAAATTATTTGGTTAGTACTAAAAATATGAAGGATTCAGAATCCCATAGGGAAATTTAGGACTTCTTGTAGTGAATGGGACCTAATAATTTGTCTTAAGCATTGATCAGGATTGTCCGTTTCAGGAGAAAAGAAGGGAGTTATGGAATAACTTAATTCACAAGAAGTCTTTTTCTGTATCCCAGGATTTATTGACTCTTCTGAATAAAGAGGGTTTAATGTATTTTTTTTTCCGTAATATAACTGTGTATCTCATAATTGTGCTGTTCAGAGCATGTTGTAGTGATGAGTGTTGACACAAATTCATTCATTTATAGAGCAGTGATCATGGAACACCTCTAACATAACAAAAGCTTTTCATTTTTAATGACTGCATTTAATTTGGGGTGATTATTTGGAGCAGAGAGGTTTTTTATTAAATTATACTTGTATTAAATTGTCTTTGCAGTAGAAGAAAAAGTGGGAGGAAGTAGGATCTGTAAACATAACTTTATCACTAGGTGAGGTTTCTTGAAAAATTACTTTTGCAAGTATCAAAAAGAGTGAAGAAACCACACCAAGACAATATACATTGAATAAAATGTGGACATAGGTGGTAGTTTACAAAGAAATAAGAAACATTTGCAAATGAGTTTTCCTTTCCTATCCTTCCTATAGGAAGAGCGGGTAGTGAACCATTTAGCAGCAAAGATAATTGAAAATGTTTGCACTACTCGCTCATGCCATGCACAAGGATTTATTACAGGAGAAATTGGACCTGTCTTGTGGTACCTTTTCACACATTCTACAGGAGATTCTTTGAAGATAACTGCTGTTTCGGTAAGGAATTTCCTTTTGTGGTAGTGTAATACTTCGACGTTTAGTCTGAAAAACATTCTGAATTGAAACTGAAATATATTTGAGCATGTTTGCTGTATGTTTGTGTTTTTATATTTCGGACTACATTAAAATATATTTGAAAAATTTCTGAAGTTGAAAAGTGCATTTATTACAGTTCAGTGCTTATGAATAGTTCTTGTGATTCATCATTTTCCAGAACATGTATTTCCTTATGCTGGTAATAATGAGTTATGTTTGAAAAGTTTAGCCTTTCAAAGAATCTACTAAATTCTTGCAAAATTGAAATTTCTTTTTTTGTATGATGTTTCAAATGGGAACTGTTTATTCTCTTTATCAAAGACTTGTTTAGAAGACTTAGTTGAATTCATCATGTTACTTTTTATAAAATTGTCAGGGCCTAGTCTTTGCCTTGAATTTTTAAGGCGTTATAGAATGATAAAAAGACAAACAGAGTGATAACATGCAAGCAGAAGGTTTGGAACAAAAAGATTTATGAGGTAGGAAATAATTAGCAGGACTGTGAGTTTAACCATGTCTCTTGGACTTTTTACAAGAGCATGTAGTGACAGGACAAAGGGGAATGGATTCAAACTAAAAGAAAATAGGTTTAGATTAGATACTGGAAAAAAATTCTTTATTGTGAGGGTGGTGAGGCACTGGCACAGGTTGCCCAGAAAAACTGTGGCTGCCCCATTCCCTGACGGTGTTCAAGGCCAGGTTGGATGGAGCTCTAAGTAAACTAGTCTAGTGGAAGCTGTCTCTGCCCATAGCAGGGGAGTAGGAACTGTATGACCTTTATGGTCCTTTCCAACCCAAACTTTTCTATGATTCTCATTGAGAAAACAAAAGCGTTATCCACCAATATAGGTAATATTTCAGAACGGAAGAGTATGTTGGCTTATTTTAAATTAAGTGTGATAAGTGGATGCTGATTTTCTGAGTAGAGTTCAGGCTCACAGATGAGTTTATTGTTGCTTTCCAAATGGAAAATGGTAGTGTTGCTGCTGCAGCAGTATGCACATGGACATGTCTAGCATAGAGGTAATAAAAGAGAGAGAAATAAAAATTTATTTGAAATGTAGGTGAAGAGGTAAATGGTATAACAAATTTATAATTTAAAAAAAATATATCTATTTATTGATTATTTACTTCAGTGTGTATTTGTGGCAGAGTCTTGCCTGCAATATAAACTGCTCAAATGTTGGGAAAATGTCTTGACATTTTAGAACAGGAAACCTATTTAGTAAAATAAGTGTTATAGAAACCTTTTCTCTGTAGCATCTGAAATTCTTGGCAAAAAAAGTCTTAGAACTTTCATGGATAGAGAATGGTCTGTCTCTATATATGTAAAGTATATGTGTGAGTCTGGCTATTAGGCTGCTTTGTCAGAAAGGGTCTTTTTGTAACTTTACCCATTTGATCTGTGGGTTTTATGCTTACATCACAACTACATATATGGGAAAAGACTGGAGATAAGAGTTATGATTTCCTTTACTTACTTTTAAAGTAGCCTGCTTGATCTTCTCTCCTATCACTACTTTTGCTACAAGGGTTGTTTTGTATCGTGTGCCTTCTGTTCTTGTCAATCATTAGACTGGGCAGTTGTTATTTGTTTGCTACTAGGTCATAGTATTTTATTTTTTTTTTTATCTCTTTCAACTCATGCTGAAATTTCCCTTTTGTTTCTCTGTTATCTGCGTGGAGAACTTTGCTTCGTCATTTACCATTCCCTTGATTCCTACAGCAGACTTGCAGGGCCTGCTCCATTTGTAGGGGCCAGTTGGCCAGTTATGCCTGTCTTGTGTACTGCGGTAAGCAGCATATCCTGGAGAAACTGTCTTGTCTCAATTGCATTCAGACACCAAGCTAAGAAAGATCACCAGAGGAAGTGTCAGTGGGCTTTTTTCTTGTTTTTTTTTCTTTTCCCTCCTGAAAACTCAGTTTCTTCTTGGAAAATATAGTATGCTTGAGGTGGGCGAGAGCTTTTTTTCTGCTTAGTAATATGCGGAAGTTATACTTCTGATTGTCAAGAAGAAACTTGTCATCAGTGTAGATTCATTATGGCTTTCTGTAGCAGTGGGCTCAGAGGTTACTGTCATCAATGCCATATGGTTTGCACACTTTGTCCGTGGATGAGTGTCTGGTGACTATGAGAAGAGTGGGTTGTTGTTTGTCGCTCTGTATCCTCTGTCTCTTTTGAGAACCCAGGTCACTGGATCATCCTAAGGCTGTAAGGTTCAGGTGAACCACTTTTTCATTGTCATAGTGTTTATGTGAAGTGCATTGAACAAGGAAGCTTCTAAAGTAGGATGCACTAAGGTGGTACTTTAATCCTTTTGCTGCTTTATAGTGAAACACTAAAGTAACAAGTAGGTAAACATATTGCTCAATGCTTGATATAAATCATGGTTATGTATTAATGCTGCTGAGGCATTTGGATACATAATCTTAACTTCATTTGATAACAATCAATTGATATTGAAATCTAGTGCAGGCAGTTCTTTTCCCAGCTGAAGTTTATGGACATTTTAGTGGCATGCTAATTTTAAAAATGAAATACTAATGTATTCTCCAGCTATAGTGTACTGTATGATTTCTACATTCATTAAATGGTTGCTACAGATATGTAGGCATTTTTATCCTGCATGACCAGATAAATTGACATCATCAGTGTCCTATTTCATTTCATTATGCAGTCATTCCTGCCTTATTTGAATGTATCCTGAAGAATTTATTCATAACTGACATCTATATTCAAATGTAAAAATACATTTCTGTTAAGAAATACATCTGTCATATCTTTACTTAGAGTTAGCAGTCTGTCTGCAAAGTGTATCAACAGTAGGGGGCTATGGGATTTTACTTATTGTTATTTCAATCAATAATGAAATTATATCGAGAAGATTCTCTGTCTTCAGTCTCTGGAGTCAAGAAATGACACTTTACCTTGTCCTGCCTCTCAAAGGTGGCAAACGGGGACTGTGTCTCAGTATTTTTTTTGCGCTTTGGAGTCCAGCATGCCTCAGGTAAATATCACAGATTTTGCTTGTAGGAAAGCTGTGTCTTTTTATCATTTTGCTAGACTCAGGAAAAAAAAAATCTGTAAGATGTCAAAGTGATATTCTGACAAGCTCAGCAGCAGGAAGAATATTTTCTTTCCAGTATACTGAAAGTTTTTTAATTTTTTAAAAAAATAACTTAAAATTTTGTTTCTAAGAGATGACTTTTTCTGCTGGAAGTGAAGTAACAAAACATCAGCCGCTTAAATGGAAACTAATTTGGGAAAGCTCAACACAGTCTTTCTGGGGATTTCTTTTGTTATTTTCTTAAGTAACTGGTATTGAATAGTTTCTTTCAGAGACTTGTGTATTGCAGATGCTTTAGTGCATTCATTCTCAAACTTGAGAGAGACATGGAAGGGTGACTGTTACCCTGTACCCAGTCACATGTGGCATGTAAAACTAGAAGGATAGGGCAGAGATGATCATAGAATCCTGGAGTATCTCAAGTTGGAAGTGACCGATTAGAATCAAGAGGCAAAGGTTGGAGCTGCTGAGAGAAAAGGTGCTGGTTAAGGCTGTGCAGAGAGCAGGAATGGAGACGCCAATTCCAGGAGAGGCTCTGCTGAAGCCTTACTCTCACTAAGAACATTCCATGTTCCAAGACTGCTGTGTGGAGATGATGGTAAGAACTCTACTCTTAATACTTTCATCATCCGTTTGCAATTCCTGCTCCACCACTTTTTGACCTATCTCCATCTGTTCTCTCCAGATACTGGATCTACTGAAGTGATTTAGAGTGCTTTGTCCTCTTATCCACCATTTGAATTTTACTGCTTTTCTGCTGAAGTGTTAAGTTCATTCATACAGCAGAGCATTCTGTGATGTACAAACTAATGGGAATTTAAAGCTTCTCCCCTTGGCTGTTGGTGGGCTGGAGCTTTTCTGCTGCCACCAAGGCTGCAGTATGATCCTAGAAGATAGCCATGTCTTTCCTATGAGATTTGCCTGTGGCATCTGCCTGGAAGTCATCTGGTGGCCTGTGACTATGGTCACCCTTTTTTGGCAAGATCTGTAGCAGAAATCTAAGGCAGTGGAAAGTCTGCGCACACCATGTTAGCACACAAGTTAGCTCCATGTTGCTTTGGCACAGCATGTCCCTGGGTCCCAGCAGTTCATTGGTAGTATGACCCTCAAGGATGTTTTTAGTGAATGCACATACCTCCTGCCGTGTGTCTTGGGGTGACTCTATCATGTGTATCCCCTATCATGCTCTATGCCCAAAAAGTAATATTGTGCCTTTTCTGTGCCTTTAAACTGAGCTTGAGGGAAAAAAAAAACAAAAAACCAGATGAACTTTCCAAAGCAGCTTCTCAAGGACACAGAGATTACACTCCTCGGTGTTGTCTGACTGCGGAAAGGCACGAAGGGAGCACCCTGCTTGTTTTTCCTTCAGCCAGCTGGTTTTTTTTGCCCTCTTGGTNTCTGAAATCTTCCCAGGTTTCTCTCTATAGCGGGGGTTTTAATTCATTATTTAGCATCATTATCCTTTTCCTGTGTGTTTGTTAAAATAAACAGTTTTTATCTCTTTCACTTTCCTTCGAGGAAGAATTTCCTTTTTTCCTGAACCCTGTGGGGGGAAGGGTGGTTGCAACCTGGTTTTCTCTCAGGGGCTATATTACTAGATTTTGGCCAAACCGGCACATTTTGAAAACTCTGAATAGAGGTGAGGGGCGGGATTGTATCCTGGGAGAAACAGAGCATGCTGTACTAAGAAACTGAGATTGAGTGTCTGTGTTTTAAAGGAGGGGAAAAAAATAATAAAAGAAGAAAAGTAAAAGCAATCGATATGGTTCCTGGACCATAAAGGACAAGGAAGAACAGGAGCAGAGTAGATGAACAGCATCAATAAAATGTCTGTCAAGTTCCTGATTTACCCTCTTATATGCCTTTTTTCTTTTTTCTTCTTTTCTTTTCTGGTTTGTTTTGAGTGATGTTTCTAAGGGCAGTGGTGAACTGGACAGTTTCTGGTGTTCGTACATGGAAAGCTTTTCTCTGGTGATAGTATTCTGTGTAATTGACTATAGTTTCTCTTAAATGAGACCTTACTATTGAGTGCATACCAAGTAAACAGCAATTTCTAAATATAGCTGGTCTGAAGAGAACAAAGAAATTGTAAATATTACCTACATTTCACAGGAGTCACCTTCAAAGTTTTTCCTGAAAACCAATTCAGATTTTCATGTGAATCCAATATTTGACTGAAGCTGTTCTTCTATGCTGACAAGATATTCAAGCCAAAGAAAAACAAATTTTTAATGTTTAAAGAGTCTTATTTTCTTTATCTGGAGAGAACAAAAGCAGTTGTAGTATCTTGAAGGTTGCATTTTCACAGGTATCAAAAGGAAAAGCTGTGTTGATTTGGAGATGAAGCCACCCTGAAGGTTATTTGGGAATGTTTGCTAGGAAATAGCTAAGTTAGTAGACACTGAACAGGTTTGTGGTTGCTTCACTAGAGCATGGTCAGTATCTGCATTTTCTATTAAAATTGTTTTAATCACTGATACTGGCAAATCAACCATTTGGAGAATAGTTTGCATGTTTATTATACTAACCACCATTTCTTAATAAGTACCTAGATCTGAAGTAGTATCTAGAGCTAGTAGTACCTAGAGCTAAAGATAGACTTTAGACATTGAACTACTACATATTACATTATTGTCCATGAGCAGGGAAAGAGAAGATGCCCACCTTTATGGGTGCCCATAATTTCTGTGACGTTTGCCATGTCTGTGTTTTCTCTCCCTGTACTCCTTTCTAGTACAGGGTTATCTGATGCTGTTTATGTTCTGTGCTTGGCAAAAGACTCAAGTGTGGACAGTGATGCTTCCATCATTATTGTTCTCTACAGGAAAAGAGTAATGTGACTTTTGATGTGGATGTTGGTGTATGAAATACTTGAATTTCACCAACACAGAGTGTATACCAATATATTTAGAAGCATTCCAGGTCTCTAAAAATAAGTTGTCTTTTCCTTTAATATTGTCTTATGAATGAATCTGTATGAATTCTTTATATTCCTAAACTGTTGAAAAACTTACCATGTGCTTTTATTTTCCATTATTTTTCTTGAGATAACGGTCCCATTACATTTTTTTTCCACTTTTGTAGGCTTTATGCAGAATTACTCGTTCCTCACCTAATGCTTTCCAGAGTGTCATTGAAAAAGTGGGATTAACAGCTGTACTAAATTCCTTGGCAAATGGAATATGCAAAATTCAGCAGTACATGCTCACGATGTTTGCAGCAATGTTGTCATGTGGGATTCATCTACAGAGGCTAATTCAAGAAAAGGTGTGAGTTGAGATTATTATTATTCACTGGCATGGAATTTGAAGAAAGGAAAAGTTAAAGTTGACACTGCTAGTGGTTTTGGGTTTTCAAAATGCTTCTCACTGACATTTGCGTATCTGAACAGCAGGAAATGAGGAATATATTTCTTTTATATTTCTATTTGCTTAAAATCTAAATTATACGGTGTATAGTTTTTCTTTCTCTCTCATGGATCTTTGACAAATGGTACTAATGGGTGTATAAATTGTTCCTGCAGCTAAGATTCAGTCAATCCAGAATACCCTAGCCTGACCATAATTGATAATGGGCCCTATGGAAAATCAGTAAGGAATAAGTAAGGATAGGTATTTGAATAGCTCTTTTAGACATTTAAAAGAGAAAATAAGGAGTGTCCTGATTAAATCTGAACTTGTACTTTATGCTCTCTTTAAAGGACCTTAGGCCGATTTGTAAGTGAAATATCTTGCAGAAATTAGCATTTTAATACCTTGGGTTATTCTTTTTAGTGTCACGGAATAAAACTACTGGTTTTGATTTATGTCTAATATAATTTTTGGTAGAAGTGATTAAAAGCTTTCTATTTTGATCTGCACATTATTTTGTGTTTAGAGAAAAAGTGTTTATTTTTTGGCAGTATGTCTACGTAGTTCATAAATGAAAGTAATAATCTCCCTCTGTTTGGAAAGGATAAAAACCACAAAGAAAATAGGAGCTCTAGCTCTTGTTTTCATCAGATACTCTGTTGTAATGTATGTTGTAACCTGACAATCATCTTGACTATAATAATCTGTTAGGCATTAGTTGAGTTTTACTTCCCTACATATTGCTTTAACAATTATATTTAAATTAAAAAAATAATCCCACCCATGTGGCCTGAAATCACTCATTCTCTTCCAAAAATTCATTTCTGTACTATGTCAGAACTGCCAGTGTGTTTCTGTGAGTGCATGTCAGCTGGCCTTAAACTTTCCAGATCCCACAACAGCACTAACAGGTGGCAAATTGTCCTGTAATGTTGCACTAATAGTGCACATTACTGTGAGTTGATGGTATAGTCAGAGAAGCATGGTCAAAAATTATTCACTTGAACGTTCAGCGAAAGAGTGCAATGTGTAGCAAGCCAATGGCTACAACATGATATTTTTTGTGAAGAATTCCTTAATTTATATAGGACTTCACTGCTAAAAGGACTCCCATACTAGTACTGAATTTCTTATGGACAATTACTAGAGGAATTCCCTTTTTGATTCTGCAGTTGTTATGAACAATTCTAATCAAATTTTGCGGATTAGAAAATTGAAATACAGACAAATACAGGTATTCCTTTAATAGCATATATCAAACTAATGATAGAAGTGAGAATAGTACCCAAAGCTGTAAGTAATAAATATTGTACTGTAAAAACTGATAAAGTAGGTCTGGTTCTACTGCATGTGCCCACATTTGGTAACTGTACCTGCATTACAGCTCAGACAAACTTAAGTCTCATAGAATATTTTTTTGTGTTTGGTTTTTTTTTGAATGAGATTAGCTCAGTTGGTTAGATCCTGGTGGTAATAACACCAAGGTTATTGCTCCATTCCCTGGGTGAGCCATTCACTTAAGAGTTGGTCTTGATGATCCCTTCCAACTCAGAATGTTCTGTGATCTGGAAATTAGATTGTAGGATTTTGGAAGCTGGAACTAAGTTTCTATTTTTCTTGAATAGAATCTAAAAATACAAACATGCTTCTGTATCAAACTGCCAGGTGCTATCACATTACATGGAGTAATACTATTTTAGAGCTGAAAATTGAATTTAATAGTCCATGCACTTTTCAATATTTCATGCTCATGATTCATGCCACCTTAATGAGAGAAGGGAAAAGTGAGTGGTGTTGGCCTACAGATTATTTTGCATTCTGTAGAATTCTCGTGTAAGCTTAAGAGGCAGAAGGACCTCAGTGTCACACAGAAGGTAGTAACAAAGAAGTGACTATCTGTTTAATACAGGTGCAAACAACATATTAAAAGATACTTAAAGATATAAATTCAAGATGTAGATAATTTAGCTTTGTATGTCTTATCTGGAAACACCCTTAGCTTGTAAGACTTATGACTGCCCTTGTTTTCTTCGCTCTTCAAGAACAGCAATAAAAAAAAAAAACAAAACAAAAGCCATAAATGCAGTTCTGTGACCATCGACACTAACACAAAATTCCAGAGAACTACAGTAGCCAAAAGGGACTGGGTTTTGTCCCTCTCTGATACAGAGGCTTTCCATTTTAGTTTCTTGTTTTGGAAACTCAAATAGTCAAAATGATGTTTTTAAAATAAAGCATGGAAAAAGAAACCAAAATCAAGAATCTTTGACACATTTTAGCAGTAGATTAAAAAAATTCCACTGCTAATTACTTTCATCTGGCTGTCAAGATTCACCTTTGAATGAGTGAAAATTGGTCATAGCTTTTTGAATGCAGTTGGATTCTTCCAGAGGTCAGATAGTGGGACAGGGTGTTTTTTATTCATTTTTTTTTCCTCAACTAGTCATAAGTAAAATTATTCAAATACTTACAGCAATATATTGTCACCAACTGCATTGTAAGTACATTATAAGCGTTGTCCTCATATTTCAGTAACTATTTTCAGTTCTTTGTCTTTTACCTGAATGTGAACAAGTAACTACCACTGTAGATGATGATTTTGTCATTATCAGTATGGATTAATAAAAAGATAAAATTATCTTTAACAAAGTCTTTGTACTGTAAACATATAATATCGAGGCATTTGCAAAGCATAGAAAGGGAATTTGAAAATACATAACCATGCAACAAATGTTTGCTATTGTAATTTCTGTTCTTGTGTAGTGAGATAGTGGTCTAGCTGTTTTCCTCTTGTGTAGCCAGTTCAAAACCATAATTTCTTTTGTTTTAAACTTGCTTTGCAGTATTACTCAGTGTATCCAGTGTAAGGTCATGATCTTGTTGCAGTGTGTTCACTTGAAATGAGAAGAGTGTCCTTACCCTGCAGAGTCTCCATGGATACATCAAACATTTGCAGGGGAGGGAGGAACAATATAACAGTGAAATTATAAATAATGTATTTGGCAGTATTTGAGTGATTTTTGACTTTTCTGGTATACTAAGTCCTGCAGGTCTGCAAAGATGTGCTTGAGATTTTCTTTGGATAAACTGTTGCTGTTTTGCAGTCCTCAAACTGGCCAGAAAAGCAAATTCCAACAGGTCACCTTTATTTCTTAAACCAGATTATTACAGCATTCCCAGATAAGTCTGATGTAACTAATTTTAATTATCTTAACCCATGTTAACCCCCACATGTAGCATTGAAATATTCTTGCTTTCCAGAATATGAGGACTAAAAATAGTCAGATGTGCTTTGGCTTGTAGTTCTTGTGTCTTTGTTGTGGTGTCTCTGTGCATGGTCTACCAAGTCTATTTATGCTAGCACAGTCAGTGTCGCATTATATATGCTCTTTGACTGTGTCTGAGGTTTTATGGGATTTCTGAACATAAAAACTTTGTTGTTGTTGTTGTTGTTTCGAGTAATTTTACCAAAAAAAACCCCTTGAAAAACCAAACCACACTTAATTAAAATCCAACCTTTGCGTTTATTAGATTGTAATTTAAGAACTTTACTGCTGCAATTTCATACTGGAGGAGCTACAAGTCATGCTCTGTGAACTGTTTAAAGTGTTTAAAGCAGTAAACTTTACATTTTTAAATCCCAAGATTGAGGAACCCTTCTGTTTATGAAATAAATTGTTGAAATACAGCAAAACAGTTCTAGAATAATTAATAGCAGTTTGTTTTTCTGGGATTTCTGTAGTTACTGTCTGATGACTGCTTATGAAGACAGGGTTAAAATGGTATCGGAATAAAATCTGATGGTTTCTTGGCCAACTCTTATGCTCCTGCTCCTTTTCCATTCTTGGTAAAGATGTGTAGTTAATTGTTGCAAAGGATGCCTCTAATACATTACAGTCAGTGTTGATTTGCAGTTATTCTGTTAGCAAATGAGGAATTTGAACAATAATAATATGTGTGTTAAATGTGCATCACACAGCAGGATTTTTAACTTTGTACACAACATGCATACAGTACTCGTCTATTCTATAGTGTCACCCCCTTGAGCATGCAGCTCAACTGTCTGAAGGCAGGGTCTGTTGATGAAGCCATTTGAGCTCAGTGTAATCCTTGCGTAGAGCCAGTTGACACAGTTTTTAAGTTATGGCTCAGTTTTTAATTCTGATTTTGTTTATCCTTTTTCTTTCTTTCCAAGTCCTAATTTTGTTTCTTCCTTGAAAAGATGTTTTTCACTTTCTGAACTCAAAATAAAATTAATTTAGATAAGAACAATCAAAGAAGGTAGAAACAATTTTGCCATCTATTTGGAGCATCTGGTGTATAATTTGGGTCTGATGTAGACCAGATTGTATCCAACTAAGGCGTAGTTTTTAATATTCCTGCATATGAGGAAATAAATAGGTAAAAAATTTAATCATATTTGTGCTTAAATACGTACGTATTCTGAAAATAGATCAGCTTTCTTTTAAAATAAAGATATTAAAATATCCTGTGTTTATCCTTAAGGTAAGCCATTTAAAAATTTAAGTTTTGTCATCTTTTGTAGTTAATTTCATACCATTTTGGACATAATACATTAGATAGTGTTTACTTGTTACTCTACCACTTGTGAAGATGTTCAATGCAGCTTTACACTGGGTCAGTCAGTCTTGGACAGAATTTATTTGCTAATGTTCTATGGATTTTTTTTTCCTATGAGTGACATGAAAATGAGCAAATTTAAAGTGCATACAGTCTTACAGTACAGTGCGAGAAACCTTAACATATTTGTATTTATTTACACCAAGGATTTTGTGACTACAATTACTCGTCTGCTTGAAAGTCCTTCAGCTTTTATTCGAGCAAAAGCCTTTCTGGTCTTGCTACAAGTTTTAATTAATAACAGGGAGATGCTGCTCCTCAGTTGTCAAACAAGGTAAGGCGATAATGGAATATAATCAAAGATATAATCTTTAAAGTTGTACCTGAAATACTTTCGAATGTGTGGTATTTTTGATCCAGTGTTTCAGAAGTGAATTGTTTTGTGTGTAATATGAATCCTTTCATTCATGAGACTGTTTTGTCTGGGATCATCAGGTGACAATTATTCACAAGGGGAAAACACTGTCTTACAGGGAGAATCTGTCTTTTAAAGTAACTTGTGGTCCCAGTGAGCATTTGCATTTTTGAGTAGGGCAAAAGATACACTGCAATAGTGAGTTGTTGCTACAGTGGGAAAGCAAAATAAAAGGTTCTGTCATGTACCTTCCTCATCTTAGGGTTTGGTATAGGCCATAGTCTCTTCAGGATTGTCACATTCAAGGTAAAATAGTATTTTTTGGCTATATGTGTTGTGGGAGTGATTTACATAATATCCAGTAAATTCCTGTGACTTATACAAGAAGTATTTAATTTTTCTAGGTTTTAGAATACTTTGCAAGAAATTACTGTATCACAATGGAACTGTTATTTGAAATTTTGTGTCTTCTGTTGGGACAGAAGCATTCCTGTATCAGAGAGGAGCAAATTAGACTGTGTTAGAATATGAGTTGTCACCGTGTTTCCAAGTGATCGGAGAAGTAAGATGAAAGAAATTTTAGTTGGGATTTATATCTTCTGCTGTTCCATATGAAGAAGAGTAAGATGGAGTGTAAGCATAGTTTTCACAATATTGAAATAAAGCAGGTTTAGAACTGAAAGTAAAAGAGGATGAGACTTGTGGGTAGCTGCAAATCTAACTACATCTACAGCAAATATAACATTATTTCTTATATTCATGTTTGAGAAGAATTAGGATGTATACATTTGAGTTAAAGGAAGGGGCAGATAAGTTATACCATGAAGCCACTGTGAGAGGACACCTTGTAGGGTGCTAGCATTATATATATTCCTCCACTCACAAAGCTGTAGATATCCCAACATTTGTAAAATCACACAGAACAAGTACTGAATCCAAGGGTTTTTTTCATGTGTATCTTTTTACACTTCCAGAAATGTTTTATCAGATTATATGTTCTGGTTAGTGTAAAATGCCTCTAACAATTTGTAAGTGACTTTTTGAATGGTTAAATTTTTAATAACTCTTGCTATTCATGTGCTTGATATACCGCATAGGACTCTCCTGTGTGTTTGGAGAAAGGTCTGACAGAAATCCTGCACAGACAGTTACTATTTGTTTATATATACCTAAATATTATGTGAAGGAGAATAATAATTTTATCAACAATTTTCTTTATTTACAATGCTTTCCAACCAGCTGCCTTTCTGAAGAGAATGTGTTGTGAATTTGGGATGTGATTTTGTATTATGACTTTTGGCTTTATCCTGCTGTTTTATTGTGATGCTCCAGACAGGGCTGATTAGAGACCAATACATAATGTAACACATTAGATAAAACAATAGGCAAGCCTTATAGCAGGTTTATTGAGTTGATAAACTGTTTTTCTTCATTTGATAAATTTTCTTCATAATTGTTCTTTAGTGAACAGTATATCTCTTATCCGAATAGATCATCTAAAACCTTTCTCTTACATCCAGAGAGTAAGATAGCTACAGAGAGGAGAAATGACCCATTAAATCTGGAGACAGTTGCATTCATAATATCACTATGTAACTCTGGAATAATCTTAAGCTCAACAGAGATACTGGAAACTCATTAACTTACACTGTTGAATTCCTGTTGGAGTACTTTATTTAGATGTCTTCAGTTGTCTGACAGAACAGTTTCTTCAAAATTAAGACTCATGAATTCTAGATTGCTAGTACAGGAAGCAGAAATCAGTTGGATAACGGTTGAAAATGTTTTGTATACTCACATTCTTTTTCTGAAGGTGCTTGATTTGAGAAATATAAAGAGCATGTAGTAAAATGTGCATAATTTCTGGTTAATGGTTTGTCTTCAGCAGCTGCAGCTAATGCCTGTAACAGGATTTATATTGCTTTAGATGATAAAATCTGTTTATGATAACGATAATCAATATAAGGCAGTTTTTCAGTGTGCATCACTTAAAGGATGATGCAGATGATAAAACAATAATAACTGTTTCATGGCAACACTGCCCTGAAAAAGGCTTTTTGTTTAGTTTAGTAATTGTGCTGGTTTTGGCTGGAATAGTGTTAATTTTCTTCATGGCAGCTACTGTGAGGCTGTTTGTGCTGCAAACAGCCCCGTGGGCCTCATGAGCATGGGGACTGCCTCGGGGCCAGCATCCCAAAGGCCTTGCTCTGGAGAGCAGTCCTTCCTTTAGACGGCAGCAAAGTTGGGGCAGGGTCTGGAGTGCGAGTCTTATGAGAAGGAGCTGAGAGAACTGAGGTTGTTTAGCCTGGAGGAAAGGAGGCTCAGGGGATACCTTATCACTCTTGGTAACTACCTGAAAGGAGGCTGTAGTGAGGCGGGGGTCAGTCTTTTTTTTCCAAGTAATGAGCAATAGGACAAGAGGAAATGATCTTAAGTTGTGCCATTGGAGATTTAGATTTAATATCAGGAAAAAATTTTTCACTGATAATTCAGACAATAAAATCCTGTTCCCACTGGTAACCTGGTGATACCTGTCCTTGAAAGTGGTTTTAGAGCTGAAAAAACTGTGGCATGTGGGGAAAATAACAGTTCCATCATTATTCAACTCACTGGGAGGGAAGGGCATGGGACAGGGAAAGGAGGGGAGAGAAAGTGAAATGGAAGGAGGAGGGAAAAAGGAAGTGGAAGGGAAGGGTAATGGCAAGCTTATTTTAGCTGTGCTGGTGTTACCAAAATGGATTTCCTTGTGTTTTTCTTCAAGTTTGTGCACAGGTACCAGGAAATAAAGGGCAGCAGAAGTAGGCACTTGCTAAAACCCCTTTTTATTGCAAGCAGTAGTGGTTCCTCTGGGCTGGGAACTTGAGATGTATCCTGTGTTACAAGTCTTGATTCCTTGAATGCAATCTTAAGACTACCTGCCTGTTTGTTTTTACTGTTTACAGAACCTATTGGCTTTGGCCACAATACCAGCAGTTGGCATTCTCTTTTGAGTATTCGTATACACAACCCCCCATGCATGTCCCTCTAATGCCTATTGATTAGCTGAGTTTACAGAATCTGGTTGCAAGTTTCTTTTTGTACCTCTTTTCAAAAGTCTCTCCTTACTCAAAGAGTATGGAAACACCTTTATAATTCCAAATAATAGTGGAGAAACAGCTGATCCCAACTGACCAGTGGGATATTCCATACCACATGGCCTCATGGGGGAAAGAAGAAAGGAAGGGCAGGAGGAACATTAGGAGTGATGGAACTTGTCTTCCCAAGTAACCATTACATGTGATGGAGCCCTTTGCTCCTGGAGATGGCTGAACTATCTGCCTATGGGAAGTGGTAAATTTCTTGTTCTGCTTTGCTTGTGCAGATTTTGAGTTCTGTGAATTTAAAGTATTGATATGTAATAAGAAATGTAATTTTGATGTGAATTCTTTGTCCCACAAAATTGAGACACCTGTTACTCTTTTTTCCTACCTGTTCCATGGTATTCGATTACATACCTTTTGTTCTTCCACATGTGATACAGCTAGAGAAGATATGAGACCTTTTAGGCTGAAGTAGCATTTGTTTACTTGCACTATGCAAATTACTTTCTTTTGCTAATCACACTGAGTTTTCTAGTCTCCTTCTTTTCTCCTTGATTTGCAGATGCAGGTTACTTGTTCTTCAGGGGAGGGATACAATGTGAAGTTTTATTGAGACTTTTCATTTCACCCTTTTCTGAACTAGCAATAATTTCTGATTAGTCTCACTGAATTGTTCTTTTTGTATCCAAATGGTTTCAGAGAATTTCCTAGGTAGATGGAGACTGACTTGGAGATTGAACTTCTCCTCCCAAAAGATTTTACTCAAACCTTTTGTTTTCTACTGTCTGCAGAGATGGACACATGTGGAAAGATAGGGTAGTATTCCTGACTGATTTCAGTCTGCAGAAATGTAGCTGCACCACAGCATAACCTCTGAGCAAAATCTTTCTCTATTTCCTGTGCCCACCTCCCATATTTTTTAAATTTTTAAATCTTGTATGTGCCCTCAAAGGAAAAGCTTTGCATTGGAAACCTACTAAAGTCTTACATCTAGCATAGCCTATTTGCCTTCTACATCTTAAGACTGATCTAGAAAAGTAGTGAGGAAAAGAACTGAAAAGCTTCGTGCTCAGTCACATGGCAAAACATGGAAATGGAAGGCAGGAGGGAACAATTACGTAAGTCAGTGATTTCAGGAAAAAAACCCAGCAAGCTGGTATCAAATTAAAAAGAAAAAAAAAGGGATGGAAGGGAAGAAGTAGAGATTGACCCTTCTATTAGCATAATATGCCATCTGACATTACATCTCTATAAAATAAACGATGTATCTATATTAAGTATCCTTTAAAAATCTTCATCCTTTTCTGTTAGCAGAGATTGACTAATAACAATAATAATGAATAATAATAAAACTAATAAATAGTCCTTGATTTCTTGGCGTAAATGGACTGTATATGTCCTCAGAGTATGCACAACCTTCTTCAGTTTCATGAAGGTCTGTTATTCTCTGTGAGCTTAGTCTCTTTTCTTCATGTCGATCATCCTTTTAAGAGAACAGTTCATATTCTTTTAAGTAGTAGATCTCATACCCGGTCCTATCACTCCAGACTGTTAACTCTGGAATTTTGCCTTTTTTGCTCCACTCTTTCACATTTTTTTGCAGAAAACTTGAGTTGTTTTGCTTTTTTGTGTCACTGGTGGCCATCTCTTGCAATACAGACACTTGAATTTTTTTTTTTTAAACCAGACCTTTGCTTCATAGACAGTGGTTTATTCCTCGTCATATTTAGCTTATTTATACTAACACCTACATATTTTTTCATGCACTGTTGAATGCAAGACAAACATGTACAATAAATGAATTGAATTAATGTATTTCTATGGGCCTGGTTTTGCCCACTAGAGAGAACACTGAGATTCATCAGGGAATAAAAGTAACTGATGAATTGTTCTACATATGAATCAGGAATTTGTCAAAGGAAGATAGAGATTCTAATGCATTACTGCCTATACAATTTGTATCTCTACAGTTTTCTCGAGACAATGTTTAGTTAAACCGAACTATCAGGGAAAAAACAGTTGTGGATATTTTAAAAAAATCTTTATGTGAAAGACAATTTTGTGAATGGAAGAGCAACATAAAGGAGAGAACTCATTTATCTTCCCTCTCTCAGAATAAATGAACCTGTTTTGTATCCTTCTCAAATGTGATTAAGTAATAGAACATGTTTTTGTAAAAGAAAAGAACCTCCTTCTCCCAAAGTAATAAAACCACTTAGTTGAAGTCTGTTTGGCCCATTCTAAGTAAAATTTAAGCAGATCTAAGTGTATTTCCATATAGAATCAAATGATTGTTAAATCATGGAGGTGTTTTCTTGAAAAAAAGAATTAATTCAAACTGATGTTTTGTCGGTTTTTCTTAAAGCTAAACATTTTTTGAGTAAAAATTATGTGGTTGTCTGGAAAGGCCAGAAGGCCGTTTTATTTAAAACATTCAATTTTTTATATAAAAAAAGGTAAAGCTTGTAAAAGTAAAATTCTATTTGAAGCACAGTGTCAGATTTTTAAGTAGTTCTTTTCTAAAAGTCAAAAGAAAATTCCTGTAATCTAATGCAATTCCCAGACGTTACAAGAATAAAAGATGTCCTTATGGTCTCTGAGAAGTGCAGCTGAATGTGTTGCATCTGGGCTGTTGCACAGGTGAAAAGTAGTTACTGAATGGGTCTTCTGATTCCGCTCTCTCGTTGTCTCTGTAGAATAGATTGGGAAGGATAAGAGTGTAGTATTCAATAATAATCATGTATTGTTTAGAGACACACTCCTGCAAAATGTATTCTTAGGTAGTTTTTACTTCACTGAGTAAATAATTTTTTGAAGGAAAGATGTATTTCCTAGTAGTGTTGTTATGAATACTTGAGGCGATGTAAGTAAGTCATTTTCATAGTTCTGTAAAACAGCACTGATTATAAGAAGAGTATTCAAAAAAGATAGTACTGATGTACATACTTAAAATCCAGATCATGGATTTCCCTCACCAGTGATTGATGGTTCTTTGCATAGGACCCGGAGGGAGTTCGAATGTGAAACAAAGATGTCAATAGTATGGCCCTAAAGGGAAGTCTGGCCCTTCTGTCTATTCAAATAAGCATTTTAAAATTTTGCCTGAAGCATTCTGTTACAGGTGTATTATTAAAGCAATCTCTTGTAAGTTAGCCAGTGGCTAATAAATCGGTTACCATTTCACTGTGAGAAGTGTCATTCTGCAGAACGGCATAGCCACAGAGCACTTACCAGTTGGAATGTGAGCACTGAGTTTGTCTTTAGAAATTGTGAACACCAGATTTCTAGAGAAAGGATGTAAGACTAGTTTGGGCTTTTATCTCTTTCAATATGGCCGTTCCAACTGGTGCTAACATTTTAATAGGCTGCTGTGTGATCTATGTAGTATGATTTTTCTGGGCTGAAAGATTGATCTCTTATTGCATTGACTTAAATTATTCTTGCTTTTGGAATTCTTATGTGCTGAAAATTAATGTCTTTAGTCTTTCACTTTTATTGCACATATTACATATTTCAAAATATTACATATTATATATTTCATATTGCACGATTACATATTTCAAAATAAAGTGGATTTTAAAATTAGTCTCTGACTAAGTTTGCGGAAAGATTCACTCCTTATGTTAACATCACATATTCATTTAAACTAGTGGAGTTGTGCTTATTTAAATAACTTAAGGGTTTCTTTCCTTGACTCAGTAATTTTTTTTTTTTTTTTTTAGAGTTGATTAAAAGAAAAGTCTAAAATTTCAACAAAATTACAGAGCCAAGGCTAATGTATCATCTTGATTGTAACCACAGATACCAGAAATGTCTGGTTCAATACTTCTTTTTCGATATAGTGTTATTTTCTTTGGTATGAGAGGTAATGTTTTGCACTTCTTTAAATGTAGGCTCGTGATGTATATTGAAAGAGACAGCAGAAAGACCATGCCAGGAAAAGAGCAGCAAGGTGGCAGTGAATACCTGTCAAAATGCCTGGATCTTCTCATCTATCACATTGTGAGGGAGCTGCCAGGAATTCTAGGTAAATTCAGTTTGTTAACCCAACAGATCATAGTTTTGCTTACTCTTTCAAAAAGCAGATATATCTTTATATATACAGATGGAAAGACTGTATTTTCTGATTACATAAAGTTTGCATGATTTCAGCTTCCTGAAATTTTTTAGATATGTCATGATCAGATATTCTGTATTGTAATGCATGATTTCCTATATTAATGTTTTCTGTTTGTGGAACAGTAAGCCCCATCAGCTCAGTCAGGAATGAAGCCCAGATATACAAGAAGTTTTATCAGTGTTCCAAAGATATTATTAAATCTATAAACATTGTACAATCTAAGAACAAATTTGCCCCATAAAGCAGAGGCCTGGGAGAGATGCAACAGGGCACATCTGTGAGTACATGTTAATCATGCTGAAATTTATATATTGAGTATTTGTTATAGGCAATTTTTCTGGAAAATTTCAGCTTAGATACTTCAGTTGTTTTAGATGCCTGAAACCAATTTGCTCATGCATACGAACTTTATTTTCATAAAATTATTTTCTGATGAGATGATACCTGATGTATTTTTCATCTTCTCTACATTATCGCTAGGATATTGAAAATGTAATGGTAGTGCTGCAAAGGTTAGTAGACCTAAATGTCATGCTGCTATTTTAAAAGAAGCTTTACTTCCTCTGCTAACGCAAATTTTTGCCTTGCTGCAAACACCTGATCCCTTTTTTCTAACTAAATATCAGGTTTGCATATTGGCTGTATTTCAGGATGGAAGTCTCAGACTATAAATGTTTGAAGCACAGATTCACCTCCTACTGTTTATATATACTATATGCAGCTGATATAGTAGGCTCTGATATTTCCTCAGAACCTGAAAGTTGTATACATCAAATACATAGTTATAGTATCATCATACATAGTACATCAATTGCTTAGACATGTAATTACTACTGATTTACAATTTCAATGCATTGTTGAAAACTGATATCAAGCATAATTTCTACACTTTGTGTTTTTTTTCCAAGCTGGATCTGTATGTTGATTGTTTTCTGTAATCTTAAATTATCTCTCCGTATTTGTCCACATTTGTCAGAAGTCTTTTTATTGCTGTATGATGAAGGAGCATGTACTGCTTGAGGTGGTAAAAGCTATGGGCTCCTAAGAATAATAATCAGATTTGAAAATTGGAACAGTGAAAAGCAGTTTAACTGTTGATTTAGAATTAATCCTAGCTGGCTTTTTTAATATGCATTTGTGTAAGCTCCTTACTGATCCCATCTTCTTCCACCAGATGTAGCTATAAACCAAATAGATTAACAAGTTGTAGAAATTGACCTTAAAGATACATTTGAACAAAAGAAAGTAATTTTTAATCTTCTGGTTAATTTAAAAAGTTTTTGGTTGTTGTAAATAAGAAAGTAATTTTATTTCTGCATTTATAATATTTAGCCTGTTTTTAGGGAGTAGATATAAATTGTTTAGATCATGCTAAAATTAAAGCTAGCCATATCTATCTATCTATCTATCTATCTATTGCCATATCTATCTATCTATTGCCATATCTATCTATCTATTGCCATATCTATCTATCTATCTGTAGAATTGCCAAATGTGTTGATTATATAGTCCTTAAAATATAGGAAGAGAGACTGTTCAGTAAATTACTAACCACAGAGAGGTCTTGTTGAATTACAATATTGTGTGTAATTCAGAACAAAAATGTATTGATGAAAAAAGTGTTGTGTTTTATGTATTTGAAGAGTTTTAAGCAACACTTTCTTTTCTTTACCAGTGAATGAGTCAAATCTTTAAGGCCTACTTTAGTGCCAGGCTCTGTCATTTCTGCTTATATTGAAAACTGAACTCTATGGGAACAGAAGAAAAGCATTGGTATTATTCAACATGATTAAACTCTGACTTACTCTGAAAGGAAAGGACTTTTCTGGCCTGAAAAAACGATATAAGATACTGAGTCCCATTCTTTATTTGTTTAACATATGTATGAATTCCCTCTTACAGTTTTGAGCAGCTATCTTTTTAGGGAAAAAAATATAATAGGTGCTCTTTCAAGACAGCATTTGGCTTTTAATATTTTCAGGTTATAGGGACAGAATTTTCCTTCTTTTCGTATGAGCTAACTTTCCTCATGCTGCTTCTGTTCTTTATCCCATGCAGAAGAGGTCTTGCTTTTTGCAGACAATAGGAAGCATAACACAAATTTAGCATAATGTTTCTTGATTTTTATGTCTCTTCTGAGTCTGAAGTATAATTTTCATGATTGCAATTAAAATTTTGTTTGCTTATTTTTATGTCCGAGGTTTTTCATGGAGGCAGCTAAGTTCTCTCATTGATCTGTTGCTGTCTCTTTTATGAGAATTCCTGTAGGTTTAGGTCACTCCTGTCACAGTTAAACTGGTGTATGAGAATGTGTGTGTGCATGGCTGTTGGAAGGATCTCTTTTTTTGGAGGGTAGGGATGTTTGGGGTTTTATTTCCAGTTGAACTGTGCTGCAGGGGAAACATACTGCTTCAGCATTGTATCACCCACTAGTCTTGGTTCATTCAGTTCTTGACTAGCTGAAAATCATGAGAACTTTGCTTCTTATTTCACTGGGAATAGAATTGCATCTATAGAATTTAGCCAGTGTAAGTCCACTCTGCCAAGAGGGGTAATTTCATCTTTACTTCAACACTCACCTTACTTACATTTCTATCCTCGCTGTTTTGCCAGAGGTCACCTTTGCCTGTCTCTGTAGCCAGAGTAGGGAACTGACCTGGTTGAGCGCTGAGCTAGGAAAGAGAAGTGCTGGATCAGCCCGATTCATCATGTAGTCACATGAACACTACTTCTAGTAGACAGAGAAGGAATGGACAGAGGCTCCTGGAACCTCTGTTCGTTTATTTGTCATTTGCTGTTGTTTAGTGATGCTTTTATGTTGGATCAGCCTGAAATGCTGTTTTCTGTAGGTGACATTCTCAGTGCCCTAACTAATGTCTCTGGACGTAAACACCCATCCACGGTTCAGGCCAAACAGCTGAAGATGTGCCTTCCTATGATGCCTGTAGTGCTTCATCTTGTGACATCCCAGGTAGATTTTTTTCCCCCTAGAATTTGTAACACGGAGGACAAGCTCTTATAGTTTCCCAAAATCTAATTTCTGTCAATCATGATCAGAATTAGTAAAATAGATGTTGATGAGTATTCCAGCTATGAAACAGCATTTGATAAATGTGCATTATATAGGAACTGTAATGACAGAAGCAAATTCATATTTTGTCCTTTTTTTTTAACATGTGAAATAATTGTTTTACTTTTTGTGGTCACGAGATATGCATTTAATGTAATTTTTTTTCAACTTTGGCTAATTTCAAATAGGTGTTTCGTCCCCAGATAGTCACAAAGGAGTTTCTTTTCAACTATGGCATCTTACTTGTGAGTATAAAGTCTAAGTTAAATATTTTTACAAGATATACCTATGCATAAAATTTTGGAAATTACTTTAATGAAATAAAATTATATTAAATTTCTAAATCGGAGAGAGAAGTTTATTCTGAGTATGTTTTTTAAGCTTTGGTTGTATTCAAAACTTTATATATAATCAGAAGATATTTTCTGTAGTAATCTATTTGTTCAAAAGGACACTCTGCACATATTCGACAAAGTGAGAATTTCCTGTGTGCTTTATTTCTGAATAGAAAAGTTTAGCTCTGAGTTAGATAGAATATTCTCTCTAGAATTTCATGCCAATATTTTAGGAGTAGAAATGAAAGAGAAATTGTAATTAATCTATATTTAAGATATTGTTTCTTCTTGTCACCTTCTTCTTCTTGCCAGTACTTCTACACTGTGTTTAGTTGATGGAAACCTATGGAGCTAAGATATTTAACTCATGGTGACATTTACAACCTATTTCTCACATTAGCCATAGAAAATGAACTTCTTTAGCTGTGCCATTGGATAGTACAGCAGAAGTGAAGTAGTACAGTTCTAACGTAATTTCCTCATATGAAAACAATTGTTTATGCTAAACGAGGGAAACAGAATATTCTAAAGTTGCATATCAGAGTTAAGCAAATACTTTTAAATGCATGAGTTCATAAATGACAGCTAGGTATTTATCTCAAAATAGCATGAAGAAATGCTTTACTACAAACAATTAGATTCAAGTTATGTGTTCACATTCCCTTCTCTTTCTCCTTTGACTCTTTATTCCAAGAAAATGTGGTTTAATTTAGCTCTACTAAAATATTTGTGTAAAAATTAGCATTAGATGATTGAAAAAAAATTTGAAACTGTAGATGTTGAATTACAAAGCCCTTTCTCCCTTTGAAGCATTTGTAACTAGGCAGTAGATTTATTAGTAGTTTTCAATCAACCTCCTAGAAGGTGAAATTCTTCTGTCGACAATATAGGTACAGCAGACCAGGTACAATGAAAGTTTTCTTTTGATGTTACTCCAGCTTGTTTGAACTACTGACTGAGGAAGTCAGACTAGTTATACTAGCACAGCTTTCCTCTCAAATCAAGGAGGAGCAGATTACTCAATGTTTCCTGCATCTCGTCCTGTCTCCATTGAAAAAGGCAATTCAGGAACTTACATACACTATTTAAATTTAAACATGAAAAATGGAGGGAGAGTAGTATATCTGAAAAATTAGTATCAAATTTTAATCCATTTTATGTAACTGTGTTTTGAGATGACTAAGATAATTACATCTAGAAGCGTAACTATCCGTTCTATCAGGCAACAATCTACTCTGGAAATTTGTGTTTAGCAGCATTCCCACTGGCATCTATAAAGGGACCTTCTGTCATCAGCTTGTACTTTTTCAAAGTACTGTGCTATAACGGAGGCCCCTAAGACTTTAGCAAGGCAGTCCTTTTGTTTGTTTTGTTCTTTTCTTTTCCCCGTTTTATTCAGTAGTCTTGTTCTTAACAATAAGAAATTATGAGGAGTGGAAAGATGTGTGCCTGGGATCTGGAAGGAAAAGAATAGTTATTTTCCTCTAACGGTTGTTCATTGAGAATTTTTTTTTTCTTGCTGCTTTGAAGTTACTTCCATCATCACTGTAATTTTCAGTAGTGTTGAGCAAAGAAATTGAGAGGGAGTCAGGACAGTCCTTTCATGTTTTCTGCTGTGAACAGAAGTACATGGAGGACACGCCATGCCCCAAAGGCACAGCTAATAGGCTCCTGGTGGTGTTCACAGGGCACAGACTCACCTATAGCAAAATACACATACACCGTTTCTCTCCATTGCTTAGGAAACGCCAGATAGTTGCATTTCTTTAAATAAATACATCTTTTCCTTGTGTTTTTGATATAAAATTAATAAGCATTAGTAGCCAGAACAATTTTTGCACCAACTATTTTGATGTTTCCGAATCAGGCTTGAGACTATGGTTGTGTGAAACTGTGTAAAATTTAGCAAACAAAATAATTTGCTCTCTTCCAAAACAAGTTAGATATTACCTAGTAATTTTCTTCAAATGATCAGGAAGATAACATTTTTTTTATAGAAGCACTTTTTTTTTATGACTGCTTCTGAGTGCTTTTAAATAATGAAATATATAATTGGTTTCTAACTATTTTTAATTAGAGAAGAATCCTTCAGATGTTTCTTACATACTGTGAAAAAGATAACCCATGTAGAAACTTCTGCCAATTTAATATGCAATAAGGAAAATTTAATTGGTAGTGAAATATAAAACAACTGCCATTTTGTTAAATACTACATTAGTAAAAAAGAGCATCCTACAAATTCTGTGGAGAATTTTCCTTCCTTAGCAAGTCTTAATAACATGTCTTTTGCATCCCGATGAAGTAAACAGCCATGCATAGAAGTGAAAGCAAAAGAACAGTGGGTCTAATTGTACAATGTTTACTTAATCCAGTTTATTAATATTTTATTGACCCTGTTCCTTAAAATGATGACTAATTTACGTGATTTTTAATAGAAAGTTATATATGCATTTTTGCATGTTCTCCTGAGTGTAACTGCATCCATAGGGTGTATAGTATGCACGGAGATCAAAAAGATGGTACAAATAACAGAAAATTGCATTTTCTGAAGGGTCTTTGGTCATTTTAGTGAGTTATTTGACATAGCCACATCCAAGGTAGTTCAAAGTCTTCTAAGAAATTACAGCTTTCTGTTAACAGTGAAGACATTTAATTACTGTCTATTTAGCTGGAAATCTTATAATTTCTGATACTAGTCAGAGTAATAATCCTTACTGTACTCCACATTTAAATCTCCAGCAGCATTACAGACTTGCAAAATCATAACAACTAGGTCATTAGCACTTTCAGTTTTAGTTAATTATTATGAAAGTTTATCCCAATGTCGGTGCATTAATATTTTTTATTTACTCAGTTCTTCAAAGAATTTCTTGTTGTAATAATTCAGTAATTATGCTTTTAAATTTTTTTCCTGAAGTGTTTTAACATAAATACTGTTTCTTTTGTAGGAGTTCATCAGATCAATAGATTCAGGAGAAACAAACTTGGATAGAGCAATAGGTAGGGTAACCTAGAGTACTGCAGTAGTTTTAGATGCAGGTATTTTTACTATTGAATTTTATGAAGAAATATGATTACTCTTACCAACAGGGCAAGCCGCATCAGAAGAATTGATTAAGACTACTTTATTGACCTTTGAAGCAGTAACAGAGCATCCTAGCTTGCTGATGATCCATCGCTTGACTGTAAGTCTGACAGCAATTTGAATACTTGCAGGCTAATGGGCCTGGTTCCATTTATAGATAGAAAATTTTGAAGATTTAGAAACTGTTTAAAATATGGTTTAAAATGTATTGTGGTTCTATTTGACAGGAAAAATACTTATTGTTTGTAGAAAATTTTCAAAGAAGCAGCAAGGCATTCAGTTTACTGTATTTAGTTGAGAAATTAGAGGGAGACTGAGAAGGTCTTAGAGTTTAGAAATAGTGGTTCTTGATTCTATGAGTGTTTCTTCAGCTTCAATGCAAGTATGTTGCCATATATTACTGAAACTATCGCCACTTTTTATGCTTTTAACATAAACATGTGCTTTTAACAAGAACATGGCTTGGGAACACCACCTTTGAGGATTGATCCCATTCTATCATGTTCTTCCTGATAAGATCATCAGTAGCAGTTATGGTGTTGGGGTTTTTCTGTTGCTGTTTGTTTTTTTGCTTTTTTAAGTATAACAGATTTCTCACTTAAAACCAAACCCACATCCTGTAAGCTTCTTACATCACTAAGATTTGTTTTCTTTGAAGTTCTTGGTTGAAAGATTCTACTGTGAGCTGGGCTAGTTGAAGGCAGAACAATTGCGCTGTGAAACAGTTGCAGCAAATCAGGAGGTCTGAATGGTTGAATCAGTGTTTGACAAATCATCATAACCTGTACCAAGGCATTTTGTGCTTGAACTTTCACCAAAATACAATCCACCACACTCACTGGGATGACTATTTGATTTGAAACTTATGTGTTTATATTGGAATTAGGTTAAGGGCATGCACTCAATGTAGCATTTACATTAAGAAAGACATTAGCAAATAAGTAAGAATGAGGGATGTTAGGGATTGTGCTAGATAAGAATGGGTGATCTTAGAAATCAAGTGTTTTTAGAAGTTGAATCCTATTTGGTGTGTATGTGTTAGTTGAGTATTTAGATTATGAAGTCTTAATAAGGGAAAATAGTAAAATTAATCCAAAATATAAACTGGAATTTAAATAAGTTTAATAGCATTTTATTCATCAATGCTCACAGAGTGGTATTTAAGAAAATGGTCCTTATCCAAAAAAACTAACCAGTTAATAGTCAGAGGGGAAACAGTACAGAACTGAACAGTTCAATTTACTTTAATATAGCAACAAGGTCCTAGAAAAGAAACGTGAAGTGTAGGTGAAGTATGAATGTCTATTGATATCTCCCTACATACCTGTCAGCCTGCCTCTCACTATATTATATCTGTATCCTTCTAGAATCACCTAAATTTTAAAAAATAATTGCTTTACTTTTGTGAGTTATCAATGTGTCTTATATTGACAGAAATATGTACTATTTTTTATGGGGGTCCATCAGCCCTGACTGAAATTGCAATACCTTGTGTCAGCACATTAAATAAAATTCCTCTGCCTGTTTCAACTTTAATGGTCTGGGGGCTTTCTCTGGAAGAGACAATTCCTCTTTACAACTCTTCTTCCCTTGCGCCCATCCCTACCTTTAGCAGAATGTTTTCCTGAAGCTAGGGAGTGACTATCCTAGTCTCTTTTAAGTAACCCATGGTTGCAGTAGGGGAGTTTTAAAGTATCTAGATTTCTGGGCAGCAGTTTATTTCATTTCATGTGTTGAAAGTTTTACATGTTTATTTAAAACCCATCTCAACATATCAGTTACGTAGCTAAGAGATAAAACTTCCTTCCTGACCAATGCTTGTCCAGTACTTCTGACACATACCACTTCTGTAGTTTCCCTAGTTTAGAATAGGTATAAAATTATATCCTTGTAAATGAACAGCTTTAATTTCTTTTTTTTTAGAAAATCTATTCACTCACTGATTTTCATAAATAACAGTTCTTGCTAATTTAAAAGAGCCCTCCTGACACTCAGCAAATAGTCATTCAGACATAAAATAAAGTGGAAAAATTGCCTTGCATTTTGTATGTTAAATTCAAGAAATTGTCCATTGTAATTAATAATCTCTAACCACATCTGCCACTAGTGGTGCAAACAGTAATTAGTTTAATACTATTTACGAAATCTAGTGTGCTAATTATACTTGAATGTACAGCATACATTACTTTAGAGGAAAGTGGTACTTCATCTTGTATGATGCATACAGACTATTTTTGGAATTACTGTTGCTCGAGGGATATCTTCTAATTGCTGCTGGCTGAGCATGACTGGAATCTATGAATATAAATTCCAGCACACAGCAGAACTTCGTGCTTTTTTAAAATGTTGAAGCAAGACATGTTCAAGTTTCCAGATCAATATTCGAGTATAACAGTGGTTAATAGGAC
The DNA here is from genome assembly GCA_013397725.1 of Rhagologus leucostigma. Classification (NCBI taxonomy): domain Eukaryota; kingdom Metazoa; phylum Chordata; class Aves; order Passeriformes; genus Rhagologus; species Rhagologus leucostigma. The sequence continues at coordinate 764,938 of VZTD01001501.1, read as the reverse complement.
ACTCTTCTACTGCAGAGAAATTGAAATCCTAGGCTGAGCTCAGAAGCCTGGATTGCTCGTTTACACCAAGATGTTTACAAACAGGATTTTAGGGAGTGAGGCTAGGTGAAGGCCAAAACCTTCTTGAGAGGATGCAATTATTTTTCTACTCTTACTGTGACATTTCTTTAAAGTCTCTAATCAGAATTTAAATGCGTATCTAATAAAGTTTAATTAATGTAATGAAAAATGGGGCTATATTGAGCAAGCAGAACCAGAAAGTTTTTCATTTGAGTTGTGTTTTTAGTTTAACTAAAATGGTAATTGTTTAAATTAATAGGAATTTAAAAGCAACATCTCAGTTTCTTTCCCTCTTTGAGAAGAAAAGAATTACTTGTTCTGGGTTTTAGTTCATGTTCGATGTGCTTTTGTATTCATACTTTTAACAAAGAAAATAGAATAAATTGTGGGGTTTTTTGGTCAAATTTCTGATTACCATCAACCTGAAGTCAATTATTGAGGAGATTAATTTCTGTGGAGACTGACTCTCTTAGATATGGCAAAGTGTGATAAAGTCAATGGAAATTAATTGAAGTGCTTAAATGAAAGCCAGCAGTGAGCAGTAATTTCGTTTTGCATGCAGTTGTGTGCATCTTTACAAGTTATAAAGTAAAGACTAACAGGAAATGTGACTTGGCAAATTTTTACAAAACTAGATTTTCGAGTATGCAAATATGATGATGAAGGTCATTAAAAAGAGTCTTTATAGACTGGAGTGAAATGTTAACCCCACCTTCTTAAACTGGCAAAAGTCGAACTGTTTGCTTCTTCCACCTACCTAAAATGTAAACATATTTACTAAATTCAGATACTAAATGTTATGATAATATTGATTTTCCAATTTTGGTAAAGATTTAGATATATTTAACTGGAAGAATTCGTGCTGACTGTATAATTTGCATTTTTCTTTTTTGTGTTAAGTATATTTATTAGCCTGAAAAAAGGACAAATGCAAATTCAGAGCACTTAAGAGCAGTGAAGAAGCTCATGATGGCAGACAGTTCCTGTGGGAGTCCTTTCTATACTCCAACTAGCTCCCAAAAATTATCTGTGTACTGCACATAAAAACTTTTACCCAAAACGTTAAAGTTGTTCTCTGGTTAAGGCAAAAGTTGTCAGCAGTGATTCTCTTCCTCAAGGTTTTAAAACTTAGTTTAAAAAATCAGGCTAAAATGAAAGCACCTAGAACATGATGAGTTGCTTGATGGAAAGTCAAGGGAAAAGTTGTATGATGGGGAAACCTACTGTTTGACAATATGAGAGTTATTAGTTTCAATAAAGATGACAACACAAGGGTTAGAAACTTCTGCAAGTGCTTTTTTCTTGATTCAGCATCAGCTGAGTTCTTCATCCACAGGCTGTACTAATCTAACCACTGACACCGTAATTTTGTCAGTGTAGGATGTGACTGTATGAACATATTGTACAGAAGTTTTTCCATCACATTCCCTTTTCAAGTAGATTAAAATACTACACTGCATGTGGCGTTCTGTCTGTTAAGATAATCCAGATGACATGAGACTTTTTTGTGAAACTGGTTCTCTACTAATTGGCATACTGAGTCAGTCAATCAGTGCTGTCTCTTCCCAGAAGTAAGAAAAAGCCAAATCCTCCACGAAGATTCTGAAGACTTTTAAATAAAAATTACAGAAGTGTCATCCTTCTTCCCAATCTATTCTACCACACATTAGATTATTTTTTTCTATTACATTCTGTGAGATTACTGATGATATTAAAACACTGAGGAGTGTGCTGTGCCTCCAGCAAATGCTTTGAGAAATTTGAAGGCAGCAAGAAAGATGATTGGGGGATGGAGCATCTCTCTCAGGAAAGGCTGAGGGAGTTGGACCTGTTCAGCCTCGAGAAGACAGTTGAGTGGGGACCTCATTAATGCATATAAATATCTAAAGTGGGGGTTGTTAAGAGAAGAGAGCCAGGCTCTTCTCAGTGATGCTCATACCTCACTAGTAGAGTTTTCCTTGCAGAAATTACTGAACATTATGGAGACAGATGTTCTGGTTCTGGATAGAATACTTGTATTTCCAAAAAGGTTTTGAAAAAGTCGTGCACCAAAGACTTCAAAATCATTAGTGGCCCTTCCCTCTTACCCTCAGGCTGATCAACTTCTAACTAGTTAAAATTTACTAAGTGGAGAATAGAGATCAGTTTTTAAGAATTTAGGTATTTTAAGAGTGGTGTCTTACAAAGGTTTGTTGCAATATGTGCTACTAATCCAGAAAAGGAAATGAATAGGAAGGTGACAGAACTGACTGTTGACACTAGATTATTCACAGCAGTGAAAATTAAAACTGACAGAGAAGTTGCAGAAGATTTTAAGATTTGAGTGAAAGGAAAAAAAAGTGACATGCAATTCAGTACTGATAAATGACAAGTAATGGACATGAGGAAAATAATTCAACTCTACATATGCAGTGTCAAACTCTACACTACTTGTAACTGTTCTGGAAATCTTTATTATTTTTCTGTGGTAATGATAGCTATATACTCAGCAGTAATCAGAAAGACAACTAGATTATTAGAAATTACTAGTAAATGATCAGCTAAAAAAGCAGAAAACATCACTGTGCCATGGTGGCATCACATGTCCGTGGTGCACTCGGGTCTCAAATACTGAATACAGTTGTGGTCATTCACTCTCAAAGGGAATGAAGTTTTTCAAGAAAAACTACAGCTCAGTGATGCAAGGAGGGTCTCAGTAGAACAGAACTTCATCTTGGAAACAAAATTCTCCATAGTGTAGTATTATGAATAGCATGGGATAGATGAATTGGAAATAATTATTCATGCTTTTTATAAAGTAAGAATATCTGGGTATCAAGTTAGCTGCTTTAAAATAACCAAGGATGTGTCTTCATAAGTCGTAACTGAAGTGTAAAATGCAATGCTTTAGGTATTGCACGTGCTAAAAGTATAAATACATTTAAGATAGGATGGGACAAATATATGGGAGAAAAGGCTAAATGCAAAAATACAGATACAGCATCGGCTTAGGAAGTTTCTTAATTCAAGAGGTACTTTTCTAGAAACTAGAGGTGTGCTTTATGCTTGGTCTATTTCTCCTACTCTTTTTCTTCTCCATTCCAGCTGTCAGAAACAGGATTACTAGGTTTGAGCCATGTTTTTTTTGGTTCTGTACATATGTATTATAGTTGGGAGATGTGAATGTAGTGTGTATGGAAGTTTCTAGAATTTCATTGCTGTTTTGGGTTCTGATAACAGCATAGTTTATGGCAGCACAGCCTTGGAATGCCATCATTGCAGAATTATACAGTGGTGGCTTTGTGCAGCTAGGGATGTATCATGAACTGGATATCAGGCTATTTAAAAGGTTATAGGAACTCATCTATAACTATGATCATAGTCAACCTATTTAGTCTGTTTAGGCTTAAAGAAGAATAATTTACTTTTTTTGTTAAGCGATCTTAGTGATAAGGACTGAGACAAAAAAAACTGTACCTGATTTATCTTCATGCATATATGGAGATTTGCTTCCACACAGATATCTGCAGCTATTCAAAAGAGGAAGAAATGAATCCTTGTTTGAATATTCTTCTATTTATTTCAATGCCAAAATACTAGTACCATTCTTCTCTATACATAAATGACAGAAACATTTGCAATTTACTGGTGAATTTGTTAAAAATATTTTATGTACTATTGTACTTCAGTTTATTTCACTTTAATAATTATGTGCAAAGTTCATCTCGTGTTTACGAATTTATATACACATTAGTGAAAAACAGTGACCCAAATGGCATGGAGAGAAGATTAGGGTTGTGGAGTTAGAAAGTATTTGATTTAAGGTTCATATAAAATTTGATACATGCTTCCCCCTTCAACATATGCATTCTGATATGCTTTTGCATAACAAAATAATTTTCCATAGGATTAATGCTTCATTTAGTTCATCTCCCCACCACACTGACACGAGGCAAACACCTCTTATGGAGGATTCCTTTCTAAACAGTTTGTTTACCGAAACTGAGGTTTGTGTTAGAAGTAGTTCAGAATAAGCTACTACAGTCATTTAAGACCTAAAGAATCTTCTTTACAATGATGGTTGAAAATACATATATCTTAGAAAAGACTTATGACTGGCTTAACTACATTCTCTAATGTGGAAAGATTGCTGTTAATGCTAGATTAAAGTGAAAGAAGATTTCACGTTTTAGAAATTGAAGTTGCATCATACTGTTGTATACTGTCATCTTAATCGCTGTAAGTCTGAGTCAATGCTCCTGCTATTGAGTGATTCATAGTGTCCAGGGACTCTAGGTTGCTTCAGATAATCTAGAGCTGCTTCTTTTCCTCTTTTCTGTTTCACACCTTTTATTTACCACTTACATGTGCCTCTTCATTTGAGAAGCTTTGCGGTAGGTTGAACTGGTTTCTTGGACTGAAAGATCTTAAGCACGTACATTTTTTTCCTACTTCACTGCTATGTTATAACTGATACATTACCGTTTGTAGAACAGCTTAGAAACCTGCACTAATGGAGTTGTTGGAATGCAGTGTAGTTTTATTATTTAACTCAAAAGACCATGAAATATTTCAAAATTATGAAGTGTTACGAAAGTCACTGCATCTATGATACATAGCATTATCTACATAGGTATAAAGGCTATTTGTACTTGCAAGAGTAGTTTGACTTCCATACCTCAAGCAGAATCCTTTTACTTCTGTTATTGAAAGTCTGTAACAAAAGCTTTTTGTAGTAGTTTTTTTCAGAAATGAAAAAAGCTGAAGTAAATGAATCTCTTAATGTCAGAGATTCGTTTAATGGAGTCTATCAACCAGCAATGAAATAGTTGCTAACTGCAGCTATTGCTGGCTAGAGGCTAACTTCAGTTATTTTTTATACATACTTTCATACCTACTTTCAGCTTCTGCAGATGTTTCTTATTAGTAGCTGCACGTATCTAGGGATATTTTATCTTCTCGTACTGATTACTGAAACAAAACACACGCGGGATTATAACGCAGTCTCGTTACGCCAAATCCTGTCCACACTGTAGTGAGAATCTACACAGCAATTTTATTTGTATAAGTAAATATTGGGACAAGATGTGCATCCATGATGCATGCTTAAAAATTGCAGGGCTGCCCATCCATCCTCTCTCCAAAACCCAAGCATGTCCTGTCTAAATAAATTATATTTTAATAATGATTTTAGACTTAGAAACTCTCTTACAGAGAATAATAACAATGCACTATTTTTGTAACTCAGCTGTAGCCTAGTTTATCATCAGTTGATTTCCAATGGAGCTAAGATGACTAGTCCTGTGACAGATGATAGATTTGTAACAGTACCCTCATGGACAGTAAAGAGTTCACTGGATTGTATTTTTTCATAGTGCACATCTTAAGTATGTAAATTTAAATTTTAGTGGAACACTGTGTATTACCAGAAGGGAAGAAGTTAAAATATTTTCAAATCTCTATATTAAGTTTAGGGATATTTTAATTAGAGGTAGTACATCTTTCCTGATGTATTTTAATTCTATGCCATTCTTTTTATCATCTGAACTCTATTCAGTGATTAGTTTATGGATTAAAGCATCAGGATTAAGATACTCTAATACTCTTTTTTCTTAATATCTTACATCTGCACTGAATTCTGTATTTTAAATTAAAATTCCCTGTCAAGGAATTATACCAAAGTTACTGTTGTTTTCTATATAAAGTACATTAATGTCTGTAATTTTGTGGCAGTTTTCCAGAGAAAAATGAACTTAGTGGCTTTATAACAGTGATTATGGCTGAATTTCCATGATTGTTCATCTCTTTAAGGGCTCTAGCAACAGAATAAACATGGATGATAGTGTATCTCTGTTCTATCTTTTTCCTCTGTGAATGATCTAAGTGACATCTTTCTAATTCTGTGTTTTAGGTTGAAGACTGTATCCTCCCACCACTTGTTTCTTTGGTCCACAGTCAGAATGGTAAGTATACAGACACATCAGCTACAGTTTCCATGAATTCCACGGTTTGTTTTAATTACATTTCAGTGTGATAACATTCTTGGCACCTTTATTTTCAAGTGGAATGGAGACTCTTCAGCTTGCGGTTGCTCTCAGAAACCACATCACTGCTTTTAAGCCACGAAGTCATGGCTGAGGAGAAAGGGGAGAGCCTCAACTCAAACAATAAGCTTCTGTCTCTCATTAGAGATTTACTGCTGCCTCAGTAAGTATAATATTGCTCCTGTAATGGGGAATCACTTGATACTCAATCTGTTTTGATAGTGTATTTGTTTTAGCCATCCTTTCTATGTTTAAATGGCTGAGTCGAAAGTGGAATAGCAATTAACAGCTGCCAGAGTTCTTTGCCCAACATCTCCTCCTAGGTTTATTTAGTATTTTGTCATATGCAGCACAAAGACAACTTTTGTGTGACACTGATTTCTGATACTGTGCCTCTGGTTACTCTTGGAGCAAAACAGGATTTCCTCTAACTTTTGGGCTGTGATTTAAATACTCCTCTTTGTTCTTCTGATAAATTCTGAACATTCTCACTATAACATCTTTTTGTCTATTTTGGATATTGTACCTTTATTTAAGATGTTCTGAAATCATATGTAATGGCATATAGCTTTTTAAAAAGAACAGTACATCATGGATTAATCTTTCATGGTCCACCCAGAGGTTATTGCCTCTAAATTGCTGTGCTTTCCTGCTGTCCCATGCAACAAAAAAACCCTACAGCAGAGTAGATGAAACTACGGCTTTTGGGCCAGATGTGGTCTGGAACTTCATTTACATGGTTTATAGTCAAATGAGGCCTCTCATTTCATGCTGACTTGCAAGTGAGCACAAAGAGAGCTCTCTGTGTTATGCACACATTGACTGTGAGCTGGTTATATCTGTGAGTAGAGGGAAAGAACACAAGACGAGTACAGTAGTGATGAGTCATCAGTTGTATTTTACGTTATTCTGATAATGCTTCAGTGTATTTTCCCGTGTGGTCCTCAAAAGTTAAGAATGGTCAATACTTAGCTGCCTTGAGTGAGAAAATTGTTCACCCCCACATTAAATAAATGCAAGAAGGCTGGAGGAGTGGATGCTGGATTATGATCAGAAACACAGTGCCTTTTCCAAATATGAGACTTTCTCTGCTAATTGAGTAATGTTCTTACAGTTTGAGGACCAAAGTTTTATCCATGCAAGCTTTGTAAACTTTTCTCTATGACAGAGAATTGGATGGAAATCTTACAGTTCTGTAGAGAAACTTACTTTCAACACCTTTCTTCACATTTTTTTCCTCTGGGAAATGTAGAATGTATCAGTACAAATTAAAATGGCAACTGGAAATATTATTTTTAAAATAGACTATATGCGTTATTAAAATCTGTCAGATAAATTTCTTCGGATAGGGGAAGAGACCTGAAGTCAGAGGAGGCAGAGTTCTGTCCTTGCTCTGGAACTTGCCCTTTGTAGACATGTCTGTTGTATACAAGGTTTCTCATTGAACTGGTGGATGCGTGTTTGGAGGGATGTGTCATGCTAAGTACAAACAAGAAGGAAAACAGCCAGTAGGCTTCTGTCTCCAATCTTACTAGCTCGATTGAGTGGAAGGGCTTTTTGGCCTGAGACTAAATATGATCCTATGTTGGGGACTTCACTTGTGCTATCTTAGCATGCATTGTGTGGCAGTGTATGAAAAAGGGTCTTGCAGCAGCTCAGAATATTGTCTCCAGGATTTAAGTATTTCCTGAATCAGTTCCCACATCTCATTAGTAGAGATGAGAAGGAAGGGGTTCTAAGAGTCAGTGTAATCTACCTGTAAAGATAATGTAAAGCTCTATCCCAAGAAGTATGGGTTACTTGAAAACTCTGAGATAGAACATTTGGAGACTGAAGGTCTTTTTGTTGATATTGTTCAGTCTTTCTGTTGCTGGGTAAAGGATGGGACAGAATGTGACTCAGCTGGAGGACACTCGAAAGAGGGGAGGTATGTGATGGCCATTGTTCATGAGCAGTCTGTGGAGGGAAGTAGGTATTTCCACCCCTTTTGAATCTACTGAGAACTGAGAGCTGTTGAACATGGAAGAGAGGGACACCTGGGTTTAATACGGGATGTTCTTTTTAGGGAAGATTGTAATCTTACACATTTGTGTATATATTTTGTTCCTATAAATATCCTTCTCAAATTAATTTGTTTAAATGTAAAACTGACCCTTGAAATAGAATGTGGTCACTATGCATAAAGTATAAATAGACTTCATTTTGAGATAAATGCAGGAGTGCAGTGATTGCTACTTTTTTCTCATCTACTGCATCATCAATAAAATGGTATTTCCATTAAATATTTGTGCGTTTATAGATGACAAAGTTAGCTTCCTCATAGGGTTTTGGTTGAATTGAATGAAATAGTGTCATTAAATTTCAGTTCATTGAAAGATTATTTTCCTGAGCGTTTCATAAACAAAATGAAACCTGCAGCTATAGACAATGAATACATGGCAAATGCCTTATATCCAGATTTTTTAATCCAAAATTGAAACATCATCTCTATTTCATTTTAATTCTTAATATTCCTAATTATTTATCATAAAAATTGAGCCAGAATCAGCAAAAAGAGAGAAATGTGTAAATAAAGTTTTATTTCATTTGAAAGTTTATGTAGCTTGTTCTCAGTAGACTACCAAGCCAATTCTGCCAGTATGAAGTCCTGGATGCTTGACATACTGTTCTTTTTTTAAGAGTTAAAGAGAGTCTGTATCCCTAAATCTTTAGGTCCTTTTATCAAGGTTGTTTATAGAAAAGATTGGCAAAATAACTCCTTACAGTGTAATACCTGGAGTTCACAAAACCCTTATAAAATGCTCTCTACAGCTACTGTTGCTAAACTGTTCTGTATTATGAAGTGGCAGCGAAATCATTTGATGACTCATTCATTTAATAAAGTATCTCAAGCATGGACTATTTTCCCTTCTGAGAAGATTCATATATTCATAACTCCTAATGGCCTTTATTCAGGCAATGTGTTTATATTAATTGCTAAGACACTGACTCTAGTAATCTGCGTTTTCTCATGTGGTATTTGGTTTGATGGATCACTGCCCCTTCCCTTAGAAATATCCTTTACTAGTATTATCTTGGGGGAGAGGAGAATAGAGTTTCAAGGAAAAGGAAATGAAGTGAGACTTTTTTATTGAACCTCAAGAAATTAGGATGCTAAGTGTACTAAGTAATAATAGGGTCTCTCAAATGTAATACATAGAAAGCTTAAAACTGTTTAAAGTGGACTCTGTTTAGGGGTCATATTGATGTGTTTGTATGAACAAGTATACTGCCAAGTGTCAGATTTTTAAGATAGCATGGCTGATTCATTTGTTACTACTGTTAGAATTACTGTTTTGGAGACTTAAATCCATGTCTTATGCAGTAAAAGATGACTTCTGGCATTTGAGTCACCTGAAAGAATCTTTGCTTGCCTCGGAAGATTTAGTCACGGACTCTGAAAAAAAAAAAATTGCAAGTAGTGCCGTTATGTTTGGTAGGAATATGTATTGCTCATATGTAGGGCTTTTGGAATCAGTGTCTACTTATGTATAACAGTATTTTCTTCTTTTATTAAGGAAGAGACATTTTATTGACCGGTGAGAAATAGTTTTCTTTGGGGAACTGGAATCTGTTATTTGTAAAGGAGAGAGTTTAATCACTAAAGACCTGAAGCCAACACTGACTTCGAACTGATAATTCTGTAGATATTCCAGTATGGTTTGCAACCCTACAGTGGCACATTCAAGTATGCCGTAGCCGTGACACATTGTCCATAGACTGTGTGCTTGCGTAGGAATGTTAGCCCTTGTGAGGGAATTCCCACAGGCTACATCAAGACTTCATGGCTGGTGTGCTTCTCCCTCCTCATCACAGACAAGCAAAGCTCTTCATCTCCCTCTAGATTCCCTTCCAGCATAAAACTGAGTGCTTAGGTGTGGTGCCTGCAGAGAGGGGGAGAGCTAACACACGGTAAGGTACCTGCTAGCATGAAGGTTGTGGGAAGTGATCCAGATTCCTCATTTCAGGTAGCACTATGGATCTCAAGATGTGAAGTAAAATTTTCCGTGATTTGCATGATTCCCGCTCCCTCTACCAGAACACTACAATTTTTTCTTTTTGTGGAAGCATTTTGTTGCTCATAACGCGATAACCTATCATGTTATCCTACAATTCATCCTTTCATTTGCTCTTGAATGATTTTTTTTCTTTTGCGAATGAAGAGATTCATACTTGCTATTCTATTATTTCCATATATTTAGAGAAGCACTATTTGAAATCAAAGACTGTGTTTTGACATAGCTGAGTCTGTGGTTTTCTATGCTTGCATCTTTCTCACTTCCATCATTGTTTCCTACTGCCATCCACATAGATTTTTGTTTAAATGCAGTAAAATTAGCCCTGTTTGTTAGGTGGGCATCACTAGAATGTTAGTAGCAACAGCAAGGTCCATTTTGTTTTTCAGCAGCCTGTTTTCCCTTACCAAGATTTCCATGAGGTGATACTTGGAAATCTTTCAAAGAGGTTTTTCTTATTTTATTTTCTGCCGTAGTATGGGGAAAGATAAGTACATAGCAGCACAAAGGAGCACATGGCGGCACAGACTCTGGGGGGAGGAGGTGTCACGCGGCAGAGCCATCCAGAGAGGAGCCTGCCGGAAGCTGACAGGCGGGTGAACAGTGCACGATCACCCCATAGAAGGACATTAAAAGATGCATTGCTGATGTGACAACATGGGATTGGTTGTGTAGTGAACATTACCATGTAAAGAAATACTGTACCTTAAAGAAGTGTGTAAAAACAGCTTGTTCCTTTGAATAAACGATCCAGATCAGAGATGCAGATTGGACATCCAGGAACCAGAACTAGACTCAGAGTCAGTCTGAATTTCGATCGCCGACACCAGAGCTCTCAATAAACATTGTTTTGGAGTGCTTTTCTATTCTTCTGGTCTATATTACTTGGAGAATGGAAGTATACTGCAGTGAAAGCAATATTTTTTGAAATTTGAGAGAAAACAGAAAGCTCAATGTGAGTTTTTCTCAATTTTGAGAAAAATAACTATGTATACAAAATATAGAGCTTAATCCTATGTAATTTGGTTGATCATCTTCCTAAGCACCCAGTAGATCTTCTGCCTGATATTTTGAGGCTCATTTACTACTTGTCTCTTGAAGAATCGATTTTTTTATGTATAAAATACTTAATAGAGATCAATAAATAAGTCTTGTACATGTAGACAAGATGACTGTTTTATATATGTAACCTGCACATATATGTATATGTGTATATAATATATACACACAAGCATATATATTTTTACATATTTTATAATTCTATCTCTCTCTCTAAAAATGTGGTCTCTCATTAATGCTGCTTTTAAATTTAATCTGATACTGATTTTAAAATACTGTTTCTAAGTGAGTCTTGTTTGTTGCTTTGTACAATTTCAAACAGCCTTGTATTTCCATTGTAGTTATAAAGTTTGGAAATGGGAAATGATGAATTTTTAATATCAACTTTTTTTAGGTGTATCTCTTGACTTTTTTTCCCCTGTTTCTGCCCCCTTCCCACCTTGCCTTTCAGGTATGAGCACATTCTGCTGGCTCCGGACCCAGTACCAATGTATGCTCTAAAACTGCTGGTGGCCCTGACTGAGCGCAGCCCTGCTTCCGTGAGGTATACAACTACACATTCTCTGTTGCTCTGGGTTCCTTCTGTTTCAATTTCTTCTTTCCTATTAGGAATTAGCAATAACAGAGCTCACTGTTACACTACTTTGACTAGCACTTTGATTAAGAAAAATCATTGGAGAGTATTTGTTATAGAACACAATCTTATGTCTTTTGTGTCAATTTTATATGATTCTGGTTATTTTAATGTGGATTTAGCCAATGAAGCAACTAGAGATAAAATCATAAGAATTTTAACATTAAAATTATCTTTAAGAATGTAAAAAAACCACAAACCAAACCCAAAACATTATCAAAATTTTTGTTCAGCTAAACATATTTGTAGCTAGGACAAAGATGATGTGTTTGTTAAAGGTTTGCACCAGTCAATTCACTTGAAAGCTGGTCAGTTCTCCTGCAAATATATCTACCCTTAAAGTTCGTAAATATGGATTTTAATTCTTGGTATAGGTAGACTCAGTTTAGAAGTATCTTAATATCTCTTCCTTCTTGTTCCAAAATTTAGACTGTGATGGACAGAAAAAAAAAATGTGTCATAGAACTTACACTGTGTGAGTTGATAGTAATACGGAAGGATCCCCCTATCTTCCTGGACGTGCCCAAAAATGTGATTATTCTTGTCATTGACCACTGTCTATTTGTGGTGTCTGATAGTGTTATGGCTCAGAGGTTGCTGAGGATTGTACTGTCTTGCTTTGATTGATTGAAATGAGCACAAGATAAAAAAAACATAAGGAAGGAAATTTAATTTGTTTTCCCACTTTTTATAACAAAATATGAAACATCCTCTTTTAATCTTCTATGATGCTACTGGCAATTTAATATACTAATATACTGTGCTTTAGTATACTAAGTAGACTACAAATGAACTAGGAAATAGGGTGGCTTGAGATTTTAAATGTTTTGAATTGTATAGAACAGTTTTCATTGTAAAGAAGCTGTTTATGCTACTGTAGGATTTTACATATTCTAGAAACAAATAGAACAGCTTTCTATTTTTAGAATTAACCCACAGATATTCTAGTACTTTAAGAGTTATGAAGAATACTTCTGTAACTAGAATGCTGGTTGTATTAGCAGCACATTTCCTCTCCCTACTGAATTTGCTTTATTTCCAGAATCATACGTATTTGCCATTATGCTCAGTGTAGGTAGATTGTGGATGCACACTCATCCTTATGGTCATCTGGCATCAGACAGGATTTTTTTCTTAATATTATTAAAGAGCAGCTGTGGATATTCAATGAACTATTAATAATTTGAAATACCAGTATGTCCAGCACTCTTATTTAAGGACTGGCTACCAGATTCCAGATTCTAACCCGTCTGTAATTGTTGTGTTTATCGCATACTTTACAGGTCCTCTTTTACTAAATCATTTGTTCAGCTGGGTTTCTAAAGGAGCACAGTTTAGGCAATTCCCTTGGTCTATCTTTTTCCTTATTCTTTGGCTTCTCAATAAATTTTGCAGGAAGTAGCCAATGCTTCAAAAGCGTGAGAGAGGTGAATAATATATTCATATTGATACAAATTGTTGGTGAACAAAATGGAAACCAGGTACATGCTATAGTGAACACTACATCACAATTGGTTCTGTTTTGGTTCTATGACTAATTAATCAGTATTCATGAAGCTCAAAATTACTCAAGGCATATACTCTCTTCTGCTCCTTTCATTAAACAGATGGAAAGTATCTGCAAAAATTGTGATGGGGAATAAGTAAAAAACACTGGACACAAATCCTGTGGGATTCAGTTTGTTCTTTGTGGAAAAACTCTACTGTGTTTTAGTACTGATGAGAGTGATGTGAGTCACTGCACTGAGTTTCTGTGGCTTCTTCAAGCTTACATTTTATCCACGATGCCTGACTTTCAAGGATAGATGCTTTCTCCTGTGATTTTAAATGAATAAAAGTGGTGGTAGCAAAAAGATTGTAAAATGACAAGATGTTAAATCAGTATTTACCTTACTGTTGCAATGTCTTTCGAAAATAGCTATTAATAATATTATTTCGAAGTAAAGAGTGAATTGGGAGGAGGACGAGGGCTAGTGTCCTTTTATTTAGTTTGTTCCATATGATAGCTTGTTCTCAGACATGTTCACCTAACACATTCTCACTTTCTTGCTCTCTCTTTGTTAATTCTACCAATTTTCTTGCATCTCACACTTACCGTTCTTCTTTTTAGCATCAGCTCAGTTTTTGCCTGTGTGCTCCCTGATAGAGGCATCTGCATTTGAGCAGTTCTTATTTTAGCACCTGAAAGGAGACAGATACACTCCATTTTTTTGTTTCCTTTTTTTCACAGCTGAGACTGTAAATTAGCTAAATTGTGGTATCAGAGGAAAGACATTTCATCTTCTTTTTGCTATTTTTGGACATTTCTGTTTTCTATTACAGGTTGTTTGTTATATATGGCATAGACATAGATATTAGAATACAATTATATTTTTGATGGTTTTTAAGCTTGTGGTAAAATACTTTAGTTACAATACGTATTTGGAATGCCTTTAATTAGCATTTTATAAGAATACAAAAAATACTTTCTAATCTTTGCCATTGCTCCACTGTTGAGGTAATTTTTAACATTCTGTGTTGTGGGCCTCTTCCACTTCATTGCTTTTCAATTTAGCAGTGAAAAACTCTAGTGATATCCCATTAGTGTGCTGCAGAATTAGATCTCTCACCAACATAAGTTACCTCTTGTGTAAGGTGGTAGCTGTAAAAAACCCTGACTTTAATGTGTTTCTGTGGACACTTCTAAGTATTTGGGCATCTGATCATACGAGCATCCACAGGAAGAAAATTCAGTTACAGAAAAGGATGAATGTTTCCTTGTCTGGTCTGTTTTGACCTGAATGGGTTAGAGTATAATTGAATCAGGTACCCTTTTGTACCTACTTTTACATCACACAATTGCTGTCTGGTACAACCTCACTAAGAGTTTGTTTACTAAGAAAATAGCAGATATTGGAAGAATGAACTTTGAACAAAATTTGTCCATCAGTTGCCTATTTTCTACTTGGCTCAAAGCAAATAGTCGGGCTTTGAACCTTTTAGTAGTATACTGTTGTATTAGGCTCTCCTAAATACCTATTGCCTTGTCTTCTTCAAGAGTTTTTAGTGTTTTGTGATGAGAAAAATTGTGGACATGAACATCAGTGTGAGAATTAATAGCAGAGTTCATATTTAGCTATATTGAGACTGCTGATTTTAAAAGAAATCACTGATATTAAGGAAAATTGTAGCTTCAGTTAATGATTCATTTCTGGACTACTGTAAAGTTGCATTAGTTTTTTTTCCCCTTTGTGTTAATTGCTCTTGGTGGATTGTACCTGTGTGAAGAGCTTTTGAAGGAATAGAACTTCTCACAGTAGGAGCAAATGTCTGTAGCAGGCTGAGGTCTGATTTAGCTATGCAAAGTCTGCATTCAGAAAGAACAATATCATAGGTAACTTGTCCTTTTGTGTGTTTATGAACTTAATATATAGGTTTTATGTATGGATAGGAAGTCAGACATAATCTCTAAAGGGTTGGGGGTTTTTTGGTTCCTGCTTTGAGTCTTTTATGCTCTTTGTTGTGGTCTGTAATGATCAGATTGCTAGGTTTTTTCTAGTAGTGAGGAGGAGTTTATGTGAATTTCTTAGTTTCTCTTAAAACTAAGAATATTATATACCTATACCTATACGGTATACCAGTTAGCTGCTCTTAAATGTTTTGACTGTTGAAATAGATTCTATACTGTGCTACTCCAGGAAACTTTCAATGGATCATGATTCTTAACTTGTCTTTTGGCCTTACAGAGAACCTTACAAAATATGTGCTCTCTTAGGCAGCTACTCGGCCTACCTTTAGTCAGAAACTCATAGCATTTGATGACATTAATATATCTGAAAGCTAAACCTTCTGAACTATGGAGTCTGAATTTTATGGGTTGCTAAAATAGACAATTTTTGTTGCAAGGAAGGGAGACAGTAAAAGTAATAGAATAGAAGTGGGGAGAATGTCAGGTATTGCATCAGATAATGATCATGGAAGTGGAACACATTCCAGTATTCTATTAAGGTCATTTCCTGAGGGAGAAACACTTAACTAAAAACTAATGGTAAGGCACCCTTCTTAGACGTATGGTGAAGGACAGGCGACCAAATTAGGCAACCTTTCTCACCTCCTGTCCTTAAAATAAATTTTCCAGACAAACATTAGGCACTGCTCTAAAAAAGGAGAAAAGGCATCAGAAACCAAAACAGGAAGGTGCTGAAGAGCAACAACAAAAAAATCTGCTGCTTCTGAATGCCACAGATCTAGTATCTGTGAAGATGATAGATGGATCAACTTCGTACATTGCAACTTATTATCTTGACTAATTAAAGCAACTGTCATAGTGTCTTTGGAATCATCCAAGAATTGTCCAATTTTCAAACTTTGTTTATGCTACTTTTTGTACCCATGCATTATCTATTGAAAGACCATTAAAGGCACATTTTAGAGTTGGTGTTAGTAATGAGTTGATCATCTTTTCATACATTATCATGATCTACATCAGCATTTAGTTACATTCTAGTATATTCTGAAATGGTCTAAAATCCTTGCCCTTGATTTCAAAAAACAAACAGTAAAAAACCCCAAACAAACCCCAAACCAGAACCAAGTTCTTTGGAGTTCAATGTGATTCTTTTAATTGCTAGAATTGTGATTCAGCTCATTTGTTAGCATTGTGCATAGATTCTTTGAACCTGCTGTAGTTTCTTTGCCATTATACTAGAGGACTAGTGCTTTAGTGCTTTCCTTGATTAATGTGGGCTTATATTAATTGCTTTAAAAACACTTTGTTCTTCTCATTAGTCATTTTAATTTCCTAGTTTAAAGTTGAAATGCTCACTTTAAAAAGTAGATCTATTTGCTTCTAAATTACTTCTCTGTTTTTATGTGTTGTTTTATTTTCTATAATGAATATGAATAAAATAAAATGGAGTCGTTCTGATAACCGGTAAGCCTTAGGGCCTAGTCCAGCTGAACTGAGCAGTAGAATTACATGTTAGAGGTGTACAACATTAGTGAGAAAATCACAATCCAGATGGATTTAGAGAGATTGCCAGAGGATGAAACTGTTTTATTGGAACTTTAGGAAATGTTTATGTAGATTTAAAACCTGATTTTGATTTTGATTCTGCTAGTTTCACATCTGTGTAAATTGAGTTGTAAAAACCCTGATTTTCCTTTTAGCGAAGCAACGCTAATATAAAACAGCAGAGAATTTTTATGATCTTTGCTGTTCCTATTGTTTGGTGTAATGTTTGCATGTATGCTGCTTTATCGAATAACGCCAGGCAGGAAGACTTGCCCAGAAACAGACTCTTGAAATATTTAGTTTTGTGTCAGCTAATAACACTGTTGTCGAGTCGCACATCATTGTAATTCATATCAAAGGCAGTGGTCAGAGTTCATTATTGCAAGCGAGTTCTCATAGTCTAGTCATGTACAGACTGTAATACTAATCA
Organism: Rhagologus leucostigma; assembly: GCA_013397725.1. Classification (NCBI taxonomy): domain Eukaryota; kingdom Metazoa; phylum Chordata; class Aves; order Passeriformes; genus Rhagologus; species Rhagologus leucostigma. Next base: position 747,684 of record VZTD01001501.1, on the reverse strand, counting down.
CCATTTTTAATGTAAAACACAACTCCTTAGTGTTACATTTCATAAAAGCTCCGCTTTAGTAAAGAATAAGCTATTAACCTTAAACCTGCAATTTTGTTTCCTCTTTCGTGTCGCTGATCAATTACTGAATGTCTAACTTGTAAAAATGTGACACAAATATTTGATGTTACTGTTAAGTGAATTTTTGAAGAGTCTTGTTAAAAGGTTCAAATATGTACTCTTTTAACGTAAAGCATTAAAAAGGAGCAAATACCATTCATTCTTGGTTATTTTTACTTTCAATAGTGAATTTTTGGCTTTGTGAATATAAGTAGCAGATGAGGAAGTCAGCTGATTGGGGTGCTACAGCTGGAGCTGCAGACTTGAGTGAATTCAGTTTTGCCATGAATCCTCTGTTCAGCATGAAGCAAATATAAACCACTGTCCAGTCCATTCTCTTGTGTTCAATAGTAGGTGCCCAGAGAAGACTACAGGAAGGAGTCAAGTGAGTGGGAATACTTTCTGGAGGCTTTCTCAGCCCCCTATGAGTTGTTTTTTTCAGAACCCATAAAAGATGATGTGGTGTTGTGTAGATGGTAGCTATTGAGGAGTAATTTTCATTTCATTTATGTGGGTTGAAAAAGATATTTCACAAATAGCTTTCAGCATAAATAGTTATTCTATAACATAACCACATGCAAATAAAGATCTATCATCTTCTGGGTTTTTTTTTTTATTATTTCTTTGTCTGATCTGATCACTTTCTACTTAATTTTATGCCATTTTACAGTGAAAAGGAACACTACTTCATAAATTTCTAGAATATTGTCTCCTTCAGCTGTCTCCCCCAACCTTTGCAATCTGAACAGTCATGCCTATTTTTTAAGAGCCGTTAGTGGGGTTCAGAAATCTGTCATGGATTTGACATTTCATCCCTTTAAAATGAATGTCTTGGTTCTTGCTTTGTGCATGTCCACCAGTTCTCTTTTTCAGAATGATTTCTACTCATTTGTTCAGCTTAGAATGTCTGTAATACCCAGATTTTCACACCCTCTCATGGAACTTTTCTCTAAAGCGTCTATCTGATAACATCATATTTTCTGTCTTTCAAATTTTTAAGGTATCAAACCTGTAACAAAAAGCCTTTTGTGTTCAGTGTCCTGCAGTAGGTTTTTGTTTTGCAGGAAAGTAATTCAGGATCTCTTAGAAAAACAGATCTTGCATATTGTTGGAAAGCAAAATTGGAGGCAGTCTCATTCTGAAAATTGTTAGTGTATTAAAAATTCAGATTATACTGATAGCAAGTCTTTTAAAATCAGATGACCAGTTATTTTGAGCCAGTGCTGTTTATTTATATATAGATTTAAATGCGATGGAAATACTTAGTACTGTTATTTAGTATCATGATTTGCATATTGTATATCGTGATGATTCTGTATATTTTCCAAACTGGGTAGGACCTAACTTAATATAAATTATGTAACAGTCTATGAGGAACCAAAATACTTTTGGTTTAGAATATGAACATTCTATGAAATAAATTCCATAGCTAAACTTCTCTTTCACCGGCTTTAAGGCAATTCTTTCGTAAAACTATGTAAGACAGCAAGAAGGAGTGTGATAGTGTCACTCTCTCTATTGAGCACATATATGCAAAGTTGGAATAAATCAGCTTTAAGCTTTGTCTTAATGCAATGCTTGATGTGACTTTATGCTTTAGCTAAGTTATGTGTATGATTTTTTTTCAAGACTGCAGCTCTTTGTTGTTTCAATCATAAAGGTTGGCAGGTGACATTTAAGAACAGACCTATTGGCTCTAGTTTTGTCTTAGCTTATCTCAGCAGAAAGTATAGCTGACTTTGTAATGCTATAGCAATCAGGACTGCTTGCAGTGTTTGAAAACAATTGTTTCATAATTTACGCTCTACCACAAAAGCATTTTTCTAGGTTTTGCCTGAACTAGGATTGCTTAGCTATTCTTGGTATTTGATTGTGTTTTACTGCTAATGTGTTCACAGTTTAAGTGCTGCTTATGTAGCAAAGTGAGCAGCTTTTGCTGGGGTAAGTAATTCTAATAACCCCTAATAAGCATAAGTAGGCTTGTGCTGGCAAAACTTCATTTTGTCAGTGTGATTGCTGTTACTGTAGTTGATCTTTTTGGGAGGCTGTGGTGTTTAAATGACTTTCTTTACATTCAGTATGGTCACATCTACATCAGCAAAATTCAGTTTTGCAGGCATGGACTAAGCTTTTAATTTAACTAATAGATTTGGCTCTGGAAATGAACTTCAAATATAATAAGACTTCCTATCTGTAATCCTGGGACTTTCTTATGACCTGGCTGTGTCCAAGCTGCCATAACTGTCTATTTAAGGGTTATTAGATGGCCCTGAGGAGAATAGCTTTCAAGTTCTCCTGACCTATGAAAGGAACTTGTTTCCATTGCATATGGAAGACATATTCCCTCAATTTAATAAGAAGAGAAATTGTCCTTAAATTTAAGCTTCTAAACTTAGAAATAATGAGTTTCTTTCCTTACCTAAATTCTTTTCCCTCTGTTGAATGTTACATTTCTGTATGCAAGAAAAAATGAACACATTTGTTTGAACAAGGTTTTTACTTAGTTTTGTCAAATGTCTGTATGTGGGTGCATAAAATGATGTTGTTTTGTTATGTTTTGAACAGTTTAGTGGATGTGTTTTACTTGTCTCTAGGTCCACGTGCCAGTGCAGTACAATGCAACAGATCTTCTTATTCCCACCCTTAACTCATATAGATTCTACGTCATAGAATCATTGTTACATTTAAGTGAAGGCAAGGCTCAGAGATGCAGAAAAACAGTGTGAAGCAGTAAACCGTTACTCATACATAATGCATATATCTGCATTACTTAGAAGTAATTCTCAGTTATTCATAGATATGGTTGTTCTCTTACCATGGCTTTCATTCCTTATTGTATTTCCTTTACAAGACATGGTTCCAGCAAATATGAACAACCAGGGCTCTTACAGGTGATATTATTCTAAATGAAGCATTTCTATTATGACCTTTGGATGTCTGTTCTACCTGTCTCTGATTTTTTTCGTTAAGTTTGTAGAGGAGAATGGAAAATTCCTTTTAGCAGCTTCAATTCACAGTCTAGTATTTTAGCTTACACTATCCATAAAAATAACACCTTCTCCCCTTTTCTTATTGGACATGCATAAAAACTCTTAAATGGAACGAAGTGATTTTAGAAGTATATGAGTTCTTTTTAATGAATAGTTTACCAAACAGAATTAATCTGATTATTGTTTTACCAGAAGCCTATATAGAGTTTTACACAGTAAAGCTTCAAACATGAAATTAGATACTTATTTTATATAACTCCTGTTTATTCAGAGAGAACTATATAATATAACTTGGTGGTTTTAACTGACATACTACTGGCAAGACAATTTTGTAGTGTGTTGTACACTGAGATCCCAGACGTGCTCTCTGTGTTTGAGTTCTGCATTTATTGCATGGGCTTCTTAATGCAGTCTTGTCTTTGCTGTATCACAAAGCTAAACCTACCAATTTTTTATGAAGCACTTCAGTGACATCACAGTGACACAAGAAAAAATTTCTGAAGCACAATTTAGTGTTCTCTGTGGTGTTTGGTGAACAGGCATTTAGTGTGGTGTGTAAGGGAAGGTGAAAATCAGTCTTCCAATTAGACAATATAATACAGTAAAAAGCATGTTGTCATGTGACTCATATGTCATCATCGTGAGAGACACACATGCTTTACTAATACAGTGGTTTGTGTTCTAAGAATAGAAAACATTGCATTAATATAAAGTATTACTGATTTTTGAGAATATTCTTTCTATAAGCATATTTATGCTGGGTTTTATACGATTTTGAAGTGCAGGAGAATATGGCTGACTTCCTTTGGGTCACCACTGCTCAGCATTGTCAAGTGACTGACAAAAGTATCATATATAAATATGTTAAACCCAAGAAATGAGTTAACATAGCATTCTTTTAAAAAAACACAGTATATTTATAATTTCTTAATGTGTGCTGAGTCTATTAATTCAAACAGTTAATGATGCACTCTGTTTCATAATATGTATGGTGCTGTACTTACAATTTTTTATTCATTTCTGCCATTAAAAAATGCTGACTTAGTTTGTTCTGCTCACTTAAATCGCATCAGTGAAGCAGACCTAGAAGTAATTTCCAAAGCAGTATAACATTGCTATTTCTGTTTAATATCTGAAATGGAACTCATTTTTGTTGAGAACTAGTCAAAGGCTAAGGTTCTGGGTCATGGATCTTGGCAACAGCTATTCTACTACTCTGTTCCTGTTGTGAGTTTAGTGTGTTAAATAAGAATTCACTTCCTCTGTTTTTAAATAAATCTTAAAATATGTTTTTACAGCCTCATGGAAGAAATCCATCTTTTTCCAGTTCTTTTCCAAGTCATCTTGGTAAGAATAATTTTTAATATATATATATTCTAATAGATAGATATCCTATCTCCCAAATCATGTCAAACTAGTAAGTTTTATTAGGCATATTGATAAAATAATAAGATGTTGGTAAAATCAAATGGAACAGTCTAGCAGAATGAAAGAATCTAGTGTAAGCAGACATTTAAGAGGTTCTCGCCAACTAGCCCACCTGTATAAGAAGTTTATTTAAGATAAGTACTTTTTTCTTTTTTGAATCAAAAAATCCCCTGAAAAATAGAATTAATGAACTTGATTCTTAATTAAAACTATGTATTTGCCCGGTCCATACAAGAAATGCTGAGGAAGTTGCGGTTTATTTAATAGTATCAAATACAAATTTGATACTGCTGGTGTAGTCGCAAATCCCACTATTTGCTTGTAGAATTTCTTTCGATATAAAGTATCAAGGATATGATTTTGGATAGTCACATGTGGAACTTCCATCCCTAAATAGGATCTGCCACTTATAAAGGTGATGAAAACTGTTGGTTTTGTTTCTCTGAAATGTTGCAAAACAAATATGTTAATGAAGAAGAGAAATCTTTAGGCTAGTTTGGAAGGTGAGTACTGTGCTATCCATTAGCCTTCTTATTGTTAAATTCCAGTCTCTTGTTAATTTTTTTAATTTCTAAGTTCATGAAGTTGTATCAGGTAAGTGTCCTGTCTTGTAAGCATGCTCCTGATGATTTTTAGATATGCATTATAAGTAAATACACATAATTTATGCAATGCAAGCGGATTGCATACTTGCTTTTCTATCATTCTTGAAATTCAGTCTTGTTCAGAGTAGATGAGGTTCATAAATGGGATTCTGAATCAACTTTGATATTCCTTTCTTAAGTTTCAGTATTTTAATCTTCACTCTTCCTTTGCAGTGATTTATTTCACTGCCTATCATTTTGAATCTCTTTAATACTGCATACCCAGATAAGCCCTTTTTTATTAAAGTGACTTTGTTAGTGATGATAGATTTTTCCAGCGGCATACAGAACGCTAGCTTTATGATATTTTGTGTACATATATGTACAAATCTCTTTTTGTGATAAGTATTAAGAACAAAACCATACATTTTATTGTAGTTCATAAATAGTTTTGACCTAGGATGAGTGCTAATTTTAGGTAGTAATAGAAGAACTCAGTAAAATATGGAAGTCAAATGTTTCATGTTAATATCCTTAAATATTTAGTTCATATTTGAAATGTCTTCAGGTGTTGGAATCTTGAAATTTAACTACATTTATGTGGTCTTGTTTGGCTCAAGGGATGAGAGATACGATGCCAGAAACAGTAAGGAGGGTGGCAACCTGTTTCTCTATTTGCCCTACAGAAAACTGAATTCAGCAAAGGAATTTTAGGTAGTTGGGAAAACTCAGGAGCCAGGACTAATCAGACTGGAAGGATTAATCATTAGGCCGTTTCTGTTTTGAACAGAATAGATTGAACAGAACAGATTAACAAACTCCTTCATTACAGGTTTCTGAAATAATTTTCGCAGTCATATGGGTGAAGGGAGTTGCATATAATTTGATTCCCATTATTCTCCATAAACTAGTGTTTGTCTAGGTGTATACTTCTATCGGTTTCAAGAAACAACACAAATACTAATGTTGAGCTCCGTGTTATTGTACCTAGACCTTTACCAGACCCTAAACTATTGAATTTGAATTATGCTTCATAGTCAATATGATTTATACTGACAGTAAGTTAATGTAGAGCTATTACTAGCAAGTTCATGGTTTATTGCTAGTACTTAATAATTTCTATTTCAAGACTCAATATCCAATGTGTATTTTCTATGTATCATTAAATATAGTTCATTTTATTTCCTGTGATGCAATTGACAGGACATTGACTCTGTTAGACTCTGAAGGGAAATACTGTGGGCTCAAAATTGAAAAGCATCTCCAGGAGCAGTCTTTGTTTCTAGGCTGTGCTACAATCCAAGTGGGATTGAATGTACTAGCTTTAATCTAGCTAGCACAGTAGCAAGGACATGATGGCTTGCAGATACTGAGCAGTTCACAAGAAATAAGTTTTAATATGACTGCTTTTCTCTGCTCATCAGTATAGAGTTATACTACCTCTTATACTGCACACTAACCAATGTTGTGGTCTAAGCAGTGACACTGAGATTTGACTATTTTTTTTATCCTCTATCATCCCTCTGGACCAGTTAGATCTCTGAATTCAATCAAAGCATATGAAAAGTATCCTTTCATGTCACTTACGACTGCAATTTTTTAAATGTTATAGCTGTCAAGCCAAAAAGAACTGGATCAGTGAAAAAAGTCTGTTACTGTCTACCTAAAAAATTGTTCTAAGAGAATAACCATAATGTATCTTCACCTGAACTAGGGTTTAGTCACTGAGCTAATTAGTAAAAGGCTTTAAATAGAGTTCCAGTTCCCCTGGAAACACTCTGCACTCCTTTATCTCTCAACACATTGTTGCATGTAGGAAGCGCACATTAATGGTGTGGTTTGTGAGTATGTGAAAAACCTGAATACAGTTCTTCATTACAGAACTTCAGAGGTGAATATCTTGTTATACCTGAATGCAAGTTAATTTCATCAGTACCTTGATCCCAGATCCTGGTGCTAGTGCTTACTTAGATTATAAGTAGTCCTACAAAGCGATGTGAAGGTATGACTGCAATATGAGTAGACATTGATCTTGCAATAATGTCTAATGTGGTCAGTGAAAATGTAGTGGTGTGTATGGAGACATACTGACAATTTAGGGGTATTTTCGGGACAGTAAGGGATTTAAAAGCAGAAGGAAAGCTGACATCATAATGTGAAAAAATTAAAAGGTGCGAACTCCCCTCAGTGGCAAGATTAAATATAATGAACAAAATTGCATGATTATGTAAATAATGCCAAAAGTTGGGTTGATATAAGGTATAAATATAAAATGCTGCTCTTGATGAAGGGGTTGTAGCAAGAAAAGTTACTGTGGGATATATTTCATGTTTTACTTTCTTGCTGCCTTTTACTGCTACATCCTTAGTATTCTGTTTCTAATATGTTTTGCTGTGTCAAAACTATGTCATCTGCCTGCAATATCAATTTATGATATATAAAATATTGATCTTGATTATTAGGTTATAATGCTGAAATGAGGTTGCTAAAGGATTTGGAAGTGTTTTACTGCCATACTTGTAAATTATGGCTATTTGTATTTTAGATTGCTACCAAGATTTCGCTGAGGAGCAAGCAGTGAAGTTGACATAAATGTTATTTTCTGTGATATGTTACTTTTAAAAGGGTAACATCATAAGTACTACCTGGTCTTCATTTAGAGTTGCCTGAATGTAAGATGTTGCATAGAAAAGAAATTCTGTGTAGTTGGTAAAATTCTATTTTTCTGCTGCTAAGTTTTAAAACTAAAGCTAATGATGCTTGTGATTAGGAGCTCAGTGCTACCCTGTTTTTAAAGCTCAGTAGTCAATTGTGTGCTTATCCTATTAAAATCTCTGGTGTAGCTTTTAGTCACACCAGCATATTGTCACAGACATCAGTTTTTGCAGTATTTTTTTTTGCAAAGTTCTGTATTTTAACAGCCAGTTAAAGTTTAAAGGCGTATTTTTTCAATAAAAATTACTTTATAGTAAGATTGAACATTATTGTATTTTAAAATGATATCTTATTATTAAATATGATGAACCAGTAGTAGATAGTGTCTTCATGTCTAAACTGTACAGCCTAGTTTAAAGATTCAAATACAGTGGTTGTTTTGTTTATACTGTCATTCTATCCTTAACACAAGCAAGTCCACATCTTTTCTTTACATTTGTGAAATAATTAAAATTAATTTTAAAATTACATGATTTATTTTCCTTCAAAACAGTGGATAGCTCTTACTATGAAGATACAAAATTTGCAGTCCTGTTCATGTTTTTGTTTAGTTTTCCTAGTTGTATATAGGTTTGAAATTTTATGCTATCCCTGTATATTTTGGGATGGCTGTATTGAACATCTTAAACTGAAGGATCATATGCTGCTCATGTTTTTGATAGACTGCAGTCAGCCTGTGCTTAAATGCTCAAAAACTGCTTCAAAGTCATTGTTGTGGTGGCAATCACTGATCCTTTTAGAAGGTGTGCTTTGCTCACTTTGTTGTAATTGCAGTTGAAAATAGAGTTCAATATTACATTTATCACTAAAGGAGAGAATATTAGCTAAGCATAATTAAGAGAAAAATTGTAATACTTACATAAAAAATAGATAAACATGCACTGTAAAAGAAGAAACAAGCCACTCCAGTTTTCTTGTGTAACAACTTCTTTTAAAGAAAGCTAACAATTTTGTGGAAATTTTGTCTAGTAGAGGATACATAGCCATGTATAACTAGATTGCTTTGGAATACTTAGATTGGGTTTTTTAGTTAAAAATAATTCTAACTGAAGTCCTTAAATTAAAAAAAAAAAGTTGTGAGAAGTTGTATAGCATCCAAGTGGAAGCAATGGTTGGATTCTATATTTCATTTTGAGTTTTAATAGGAGAGAAAAGCTACAGGAAATGGTTATGGTCAGAGATGCCACTCCTTGTGATCCAGGTAAAGTAATGAAGCTATCCACTTAGAATGATTTTAAAATAATACTTGTTTTCTGGCCAGTCTTACCTGTGAAAATACTATAAAAATGGAGAAAAAGAACACTGGAGAGGAAAAAGAAGAGCCTCATTGTTTCTCTTTTGCTTGGTTTCTATTTTTTAGTGAGAGATTGCAGTCATATATCATTTGAGGGAAGAGGTAGAGGTATTTTTCTGTCTAGCAGCCATATGGATGATAAGTATACAGGAACATGGACCAGAAGTTATTGCAGCATTTGAAGCATTAGTTTACTTGTGTCTGTTGAAGAAAGCACCTCCTAGTCCAGCATGATGCACATCTTGTTGGTTGTCTGAAAGAATGGGAAGCATGTTTCTAACTCTTGCAAGTACTTGCAGTCCTTTCAGGATGAGTACTTGAAACAACAGACAGACTGGGAGACTCTTTCTCTTATATTCTCTGAAGAGTACAAGTTTATGCTGTGTAACTCATCTGCTGGAGAAAATTAGGATAATAAATGTGGCAAGTAATAAAAGCTCTAGCATTTAGTGTGAATGGGCCCTTGGTCTTCTATGCTGTAAAGGAGCTTTGACTTAAAGTCAAAGCTTTCAGCTCTGCACTTGCGTGAGAAGATTGATGCCGATTGATTGCTCTGGACATCTCACTCCAGTCTGTGGGCATACTCAATCCTTAATTTAGAATTAGCCCTCTATTAAAAAAATCAACACATAGTTATCTGGGAATGCTTAGTCTACATGTGTAAATAAAAAATATTTATTTTAATACCTTTGTGTGTGGTATTCCTGTTGCTCTCTGTATATTCAATGCTGTTGCAAAAACATTCAATGCAATGGCTCTTTTTGGTGTATTTCACCTGCTCATTACTGCTGTTAGGGAAAACCTGCATTTATAAGGTATCTGAAATTAGATTGTAAGGTGTTACGATCCAGTTTAGACCCAGAAGAGCAAAGAAAGCTAAGTTTCTGTGCACAAACCAGAAAGAACTTAGAAGGTTCAAAATATTCCCAGAAATGAGATTAAAACCAAA
>VZTD01001501.1:604204-737072 GCA_013397725.1 Rhagologus leucostigma | reverse complement strand
GGTGGTCTTCTATGCAGCTTTTGTAAAAAAGTCCTTCATGAAAATGTTTAAGTCATAAACTATAATATTTCAGTCTCTTACATAAGGGGGATTTGTATGGCTTCTACAGGATGGACAGTAGTTATAGTTAGAAACCTTAAATGTATCCATAATTAATAGCTCTATTTTTTTTCTTTCTCTGAAATATGCACATTTCCTCAAATCTGCTATATCTAATAGTCAAATTGTATGCTGTGGCAGTATATGTAAAACTGCTGTGACAGATTAGGAATGTAATCTGTGAGGATTTCTGAAAGTGAAAATGCCAAAAACCTATTTTAATGGTAGTTTATAAAGCAAAATAATTGCTAGTTTTGAAAGACATTTAATATCCAAAGATGAGTTTAGGAGAAACTAGAGAAAAAGTGTTGAACTGTCTTAGAATTTATGTATTTGGAATGAGATAAAATTATGAGATATCATTTAAAGAAGATAAATGTAATGCAAGTGTAGAATTTACTATGAGTAGAACACTTTACCAGAGAGAATGGTTTAAATCCTTTCCAAACTGACAAATTTCTTACCAATGCAGTGAAGTCTTGTGTCAACATTCAGTAAGGTATTACATTTATTCTCTTTTTAATGATAAATCAAGTTAATAGGAGTATTTCTATAGACCAAAGAAAACACTGTGAAAGGCAGTAGGGTATAGTATGTTAACTTTCAGTTTTCCAGGAATAAAATATAGCTCCTCTGGTAGGAATGTTAGGATTTTTCATTACCCTGTTAACTTGCTTAAGCACTTTTAGTTTAAGGATGAGATTCCTGAGACTAGTTATCTCTTTTAAATTGCTGTCTTGAAAATAGTGTGTACTGAAAAGGGATAAGCCTGCACATCAGAATGTGTACTCCTGGAAATAAGCATGTCTAAGTGGAACTCTCTTGAAAATTTTTTAGCAGGAAGAAGAATCTTGCTAGTAGAAAGGTTTTTTTTCAGAAACAGATTTATTTCTTTTGTTTTAGTGATCTTTTAGTCAGGAGTTTCTGAGAAAGTGTTTGTACATATAAATGTTTGATTAGTGCTGAATTGGGTTGTTAATCTGTTATGGTCAACTGATCTCTGCAATTGTTAACACTGTACATGGAATTAATTCTTAACAGTTTTGTTTTATTCATGTGTAACTATCATGTTCTTAATAGATGACAACAAAACTATTAGAAGCCAAAATACTTGGTATAAAAACAATTTCTGATGGTGATTAATATTAAGAACCCATGACATTTGATTTCCTTCCAGATGTTGTCAGGTGATGTGCAGTGGTTTTGCATATGGGTAAAGCAATCACAGAACCACAGATTGTCTGAAGTTGGAAGGGACTCATAAGGATCATAATGTCCAACTCCTACTTCCTTCAGAACTGCCTTAGTCATTATATGACTAAGAGTCTTGTCCAGATGCTCCTTGAACTCTGTCAGGCTTTGTGCTGCAACCACTTCCCTGGGCAGCCTATTCCAGTGCCCAGCCACCCTCTCAGTGAAGAATCTTTTCCTGATGTCCGATCTGAACTTCCCATGATGCAGCTCCATTCCATTTCCTCGTGTCTTATTGATGGTCTCCAGAGAGAGAACAGCATCTCGCCTCTGCTGCCTCACTTGAGGAAGTTGTAGACTGTGATGAGGTGTCCCCTCCCCTCAGCCTTCTCTCCTCCAAGCTGAACAAGCTAAGTGACCTCATCTGCTCCTTGTAGGTCTTGCACTTGAGGCCTTACACCATCTTGTTCACCCTTCTCTAGACGCAGTCTAATAGTTTGATGTCCTCTTACATTGTAGTGCCCAAAACTGCCCCCAGCACTCAAGGTGAGGCCGCCCCAGTGCAGAGCAGAGCAATCGCCTCCCTTCCCCGGCTGGTGATGCTGTGCCTGGTGTGCCCTAAGGCACAGGTGGCCCTCCTGGCTGCCAGGGCACTGCTGACTCATGTTCAACTTGCCATCAACCAGCGCCCCCAGGTTCCTTTCCACAGCACTGCTCTCCAGCCTTTGTTCCCCAGTGATAAGGTCAACAAAGGTTTCCTTTGCAGAGGCATTTTCCTGGAAACAATGGAAGAAACATTTTGCTTTGTCAATATCATTGTGATGTATGTTAGACTCTTAGCCTGTTTGCTACAACCACAGAGCTTAAGAGTTGTCTGTGCTACAGTCACTGTGTGGCAGCAATTCATGCAGATGTCTCCACCTAACTCTGAGCAAACAGCTGCCAGCTTTAAACAGAGCTGGAATTATTTACTTTCCCTCCATCACACTGAGAAAATTGTTGTTATTAGGGGTTTGATATCCATTTTTTGGAATGGTGTTAATACTGATTTTTGGCCTTTCTTGTAGAGTTGCTTGAGTCAAATAATTGTGACTGTCTTTTGTTCAACCTTTTTTTTGAAGTAGTTAAATGTGTATTTGTTACAATTATCAGAATTTTTGAACAGGTTAATGAAAAATACTGCAAACTTGAAGTACATGATTTGTGGGAGGAAGAATGGGCTTGTTGGCAGAGTAGTGAGAGAATTGAGAGAACTGCTTCCTATTCCTGCTGCTGATCCACATTTATTCTTGACCCTGGGAAAATTGTATAAGCTCTCTTTTTCACATGTGCTTATTGTGCTTCTGTCCTTTGGGTGTCAGATGAACACCTTTACTCTTAGAAAACTCAGCAATTGGTGCTCATCATTCTGAAACTAAGCCTGTTTAAGGTCCCAACTGGACCTTATTCAAGCAAAATTTTTTAACAATTTTTTGTTATGGTAAGGTAATGTCTAAACTATAACTGTGCACTACAAGAACATAGGGAAGATGAATTCATTAATATTTAGAAGATATTCAGATTTTCTTATGAGAAGCACTGTAAAAATTCTAAGTAAATATGGGCAGCCTATTTTATGACTGTATGTGTGTGTAGATCTGTCCCCAGTAGGATCGCTGATGGAAAAAGAAAACATGTGAGAGGAAGCAGAGCCATCCTTTAAATAATTTTGATTAATTAATAAATAAATTGATATTCTGCATAATAAAATGGGTTTTTAAAAAGAAGAAGTATTGCTAAAGCATATCCTTCTATCACTCTCTTTCTTATCTGGAAAATTACTTTGAACCAGTACTCCTGCTAGGGGAGGGAATAAAATTATTTACTAAATCACTTGGAGCTCCACTTCTGAGAGAAAACTTGAGTCCACAGCATTTGTGACAACATTATGTTCTTGTATAGGAAGAAAATTCAGCTATTTACATCTTAAAGAAATTGCTTTCTACTGCTAGACACTAATATTTTAGTATGTATGCTACCTAGCTATTTTTTTTTCTATTTTATGTGCAGTGCTAAGGGACATAAGAAAACTCATGTATAAACAATATTCTTATGTGTTTGTTAGTACTTATTTATTTATCCTGTCCTAAAAGTTGAAAATGGTACAGATAATAAATATGAATCTAAAAGACTGTAGCAAGATTTTAAAGCTAGCTATAACATACTGGGTAAGAAAATCACTACAAGTAGTGAAGTGCATAGGTATCTGTACTTTGCAAAAATAGCGACCATGATTACTGCTGATACTAGAATGCATTTCTAAGTTTTATGATGTTGTGACTGTTTTCCAATTCTTTGATCTCAGCCTTCGTATTATTGGTCTTCAATAAGCAGGCAAACATACTGGGTTTGTGAAGACGGGTTTTTTAATAAATGTTTCTACAGTAGGCCGGAGTGAATAATTATTTTGTGTATTATGGTATAATGTCTTACGAGGTGTCTTTTGAAAGAAAATATATTCACAATTTCAAAGAAAAAGCTGTTGCAAAGTATCACTGTTGTGCCTTGCATGGCAGATCCATGTATCAATCACATCGTTGCTCTGGCCGTCCCAAGAACATTTCACAGTGTTGCTCCAAAGTGGTGTAGAGCCCAGCTGGATCCTCTGGTCTTTTTGCATCTTCTGTTGATTGGGACTATCAGGGTGCTGGAGGGATGCATGGTGATGATGCAGTTTAAGTTCTGTTCAAAGCAGTTAATGAGTAACTATAACCCTAATATTTATCCAGTGTTATGGTATGAAGTACAGAATGATCCCTTCAGGGATGACTTAAGACCCAACACAACAGTTGTTTTAAAGGTCTCTGCACCTGCAAAGGGTAGAGCATCTGCTTGTTACTGTGTGCTGGCCCTTGGCTGTTGCTCAAAATCCACTAGGTTTGTCCTGTATTTAGAGGATTGCCTGTTGTCCTTTGGACCTTGCTGAATGCTGATATTTGGCACTTCCCTTAAACCCCTCCAATTGCAAATGCGGTCATAATGGTTATTCTGAACAACTCTGAAAAGTTTGTTTTTCTTGGAAGACTAAACTTGTTTGGAATAAATAGTTTTCAAATACTGTGTTAAGAGAAAAGATTCAAATATATTATAAAAGATGTAATTGTGCTTACCCTGAACCTTTGACATCTTGGAGCAAGCCCGCCCTGATGGCTCAGGGGGTCTGGAGCACATGGTATGGAGAGGCTGAGAGAAGAAGTTTCATATTACCTGTCCAAAGAAGTCTTGGGGGGATCTTTTTCCTGCCTGTCACTACCTCACGGGACAGTAGAGAGAAGATGAAACTAGACTAGCCTCAGCAGTGCACAGTGGAGGGACAACAGGATGAATACTAACTGGAAGATGGGAAATTCCAGCTTGATATAGAAAGAAACTTTTTGATGTGGGGAGGGTGGTCAAACACTGGAATGAGAGGCAGGAGAGGTTGTAGAATGCTTAGAGACTCTATGCAGCCCAGAGCCAAGCAGCCATCTGCTCTAGACTGAAGAGCTCCAGAGGTACCTTCAACCATATGTTATTCTGTGGTTTGATTGTCCCAGTCCAGTCCGTCTTCCTAGAAAACAACCAGCTGAACTAAAATTACTCCACAGGTTATCTCCTAGCATGGTAGCCACGATATGCTGAGCCCTATCTGTAGTTAGATACATTAACTCCTCTAGACTAGGATCCAAGTCAGTAGTCTTTTAGGTGAGTTTGGGTTTCTGAGCTCTTCATCTTTTTCCAGCTTCCTAATAATTTGTATACTTTGACCTTCAAGCAAGCAAAGTGGATGGACTGAAGTGGCAATGCTTATTCAACTGGCTTGGCTCTACTCCCATTTCTTCTTTATCTGAGCCATCTACATTTCATACTGCATGAGGGTGGTGTTTTATGAACCAAATCCAAGGCAGACTGTAGGTCAGGGTTAAATGGATGGGTGTATCAAATCACTGAGTGTTTCTGCCAACTTGTTTTGTCTCTCAATACACTCGGACATTTATGCAAGGTTACCTGAAATATGAGTCTTGTGGTTTTTTAACAGTGTTGTAAAAAGGTTGGGGGTTTTTTTTGATTTTTTGATTGGGTAGTTGGAATATTACTGTGGAGAATTTTTCCTAATGATGATATTTTTACTTACAAATAGTGCAGCTCTGACCTTTAAAGGGAACATGCTAACTTCAGCTTTCCTCATGACAGATAAAGCTGATGCTATTAGATTTTATTTCTTGGAAAACAAGTTTACTTATATGTTAACTAAGGCCTTTCTTTTTAACTCTAGGACTTTAGGACAGTTAAGATTTGTAGAATATTTGAAATATGTAGCAACAAGACTTTTATAGTATGTAGGTGAAGAATCATATGTAAAAAACCCCCCTAACTTCTAAAAATATGGAAAAGACGTGAATTTTGGCCCTGATAGGGGAATAATTTTTCTTCTATTTGTCACTTTATATTGATAGAAAACTTCAGTAAAATTCTTCAGTACTTCATTTTCTAGTACTTTGTTCTGTCTAGCACCTTCTATCAGGAATGATTCTGTTATTGTTCCCCCAGTTCAGCCTGAAGGAAGAGTTTATAACCTTTTTCCGTGCTCACTGAACATTTTATCAGGAATTGCATTTTAGATGACAGATCAGTCTGTCAGTCTTGGGAACTTAAGACAAAAGGGTATTGAGCTTATGTTCCTTAATGATGGCTTTCACCGGCAGCAGGAGTGAGAGGTCTGGACTGACCATCACCACAGACAGCCCTAAGGCTTGGGTAGAAACACAATTGGTGCTCATGTTCTCTCCCTCTCACTTTTTCTGCAAACACAGAACTTTGCTTTTAAGAACTTACAAGTGCAGAGGTTCTGAATCAAGGTTTTCCCCCTCTTAAAGAGTATTTGGTTGGGTTGGTTTAGTGGTTTTTTTGTAGTCATAAAGCTGTTTAGCATTCACATATTCTTTCATCACACTTGATTTGAGCCTTTTTTGAAGGAAGTTTTGTGCATAACCTTCAGATTCTTGTGATTATTGATGTAATTAAAATCCTCTCAAGTTTTTTTGACACCTAATACTACTCACTTTCAGTTTAATTTGCACCCCTTTTCAAAGCAGGTATGAAACCTGTATGTGTTCTGAAGTACTGCACAATGTGAGACTGCTGTCTACAGTCACAACTCTATATATGCAGTGATGCAAGATGTGTTTCCATTATCACTCAGGAATGAGATATCGCAGTTAGATAAACAGTCTAATAAAAACATGTGTTTGATCCTTTATCCTGGTCTGGAAAATACACTGAATGTTACATATTGTAAGAGGAAGTATTGCAGTGGTAGGCAGAAAAACATTGTGCATGTTACTCCATGTGTGGATTTTGGGTTCCCCATCTCAAAATGTTTACAGTAGAACTGCAAATGGTGTAAAGAAAAGAGACAGAGATGGTCAAAGGTCTGGAATGGCCCCTGTGAAAGAGATTATTCTTCTGCATGCTTTAATCTGGAAGGTGGTGTTTGAGAGGCAAGTTTGATCTTTACATATACATAGCATAGTCAGGTGAATAGGGAACAGTATTGCTGCTCACTGTCTCTACTCACACAATATCTGTATTATAAGAACTAAAGAAAACTTGCAGTTGGGATCTGAAAAATTGACAAAAGGTGTACTGTTTCCTGTAGGGTTGTGTTCAGCCCTCAGCTCTGCTCCATGGCGTCCTCAGTTTACTTGAATTAAAAAATAGACTGGACAAATTAATGGAAGAAAATCCATTGAGAGCTATTATGTTTAAAAAATCTGCTTCTGGCTCAAAGTCCTTGGG
This sequence comes from Rhagologus leucostigma, assembly GCA_013397725.1. Taxonomy (NCBI): domain Eukaryota; kingdom Metazoa; phylum Chordata; class Aves; order Passeriformes; genus Rhagologus; species Rhagologus leucostigma. The sequence goes on along the minus strand of VZTD01001501.1, from coordinate 729,965 downwards.
CTGTGAATTCCTGGAAGCTGAGGAAAGTGTTCAGTATACCTGTCTTGTATAGCTTCTTCTGTTGTCGAGTATGTTAGATACATTGTAAGGGTAGGTAAACCTTCTGTTTGAACTGAGTCAGATTCTGTTTTATATACTAAAAATGAGTAGATGGGAACCTTTCTGTATTGTAAGATTTTTATTACTAGTTGCAGAAATTTGTCTTATAACTCCTATTTTTGTATGAGAAACCAGTTTAATTTTTTATGACTTAAACGGATTAACTTGTTTTCTGAAGCAAGTTGTTTCTTAGAGAAATTAGCAAGTTAAAAGTACACAGCTCTGAGTTATGAGGTTAATTTTTCAGTCTGTGCTGTTTATTTGGCTGGCTGTGGAGTTAAAAATTAACAGTAATTTGGGGAATTCACAAAGAAATTTGGACATTCTTTAAGTTCTTTAAGAATTATTATTTACCCATTGTTTATGAACAAGTTTCAGAGTTGTCAGTATTTAATGTAGCACGTTTCTGCAGAAATTTTATTACATCAAAGCATCACTCAGTCATTATAATTAGACAATTTTCGCACTTAGAGAAAAAATATTTGGGAGGTGGTTGGGGATGGGTAGAGAGATAATTGTGCTCTTTTTTAATTAGAGATTTAGCTGGCATCATCATCTTCAGAAACCATCTTACTTCTGTCACACCCCTTTCCTCCAAAGGTTCATAGCATTTACTGCCTTTCTCTTACAGTTTAATTTAAGTAATGCGACTAAAGTAGTTAATCTTCTAGATTGGTAACTGGTTCTACTGTGAATAAGATTAAACAAATTAAATTCTTTATCTTTCATTGTTCATCCTCCCCCACTTTTATCAGTAACTGATAAATCTCACCTCCCATTCTTTAGGCTTTTTTCCTATTCTCACAGTACTGCAGTGCCCACACCTTGGACACATTTCATTTTGTTTATTTAGTTCTTTTCTTATTGTCAGACTGTAATTTTGTAGTAGTCATATATATATGTGTGCATGCGTGTGTTATATAAAATATGCACATGCATATGTATATGTATGTGTGTGTGTGTCAATCTCAAGTTATTTCTGTTAGCGATCTCAAGGTCTTCGTGACCTTGTAAGTGTTCTTCAGACTGTGTCGTGTGACGTCAAAAGGAAGAAATGAGCCTGGCGCCAAGAGTTCTGTGACAGTTGATTGTGAGCAGCAGAAAAGGGAGCAAGAGAACAACAGCTTCGGGAAGCTGGCAGGGCTACTTTTGTTTGTAACTGCTGGCTGGAGCGCAGCCCTGCAGCATTCCCTCATTCCCACCCCAGCCTGGCCACTCCCTGGGTCACAGCTGGAGCTGAGGGACACGTGGAGATCTGGGGAAGAGGAGGGGCTGTAGCACCACGATGCAAATGTGTGAAATGCAGGTGCTGCAGAAAGACAGAGAGAATTATTTCTAAGAGGAGACTTCACAAGTCTAGTGCCAAAATGTGTCCTCTATGACCTTTAACTATCAAGTTATAGGGGGAAATCATGACCTTACCATAGTTTCTTTGAATTTTATGAAAAATTTTAAATGGGTCATACAGAGAAGAATCACCATCAGTGTTCACCCGAGGTGATTAATGTCTGCATTTAAAAATTAATTTATTTTTGCTGTAGAAGCAATATTAACACAAAATCTCACTTCTTCCAAACCTCGTTTGTCAGGCTGATTAAGAGCAAATTGCTAATTTACTGTTCCTACTAATGTAAATGTCAAAACAAAGAGAAAGCATTTAAGGGAATATATATATTGAAGTAAATCTTGGATGCATATTTTTCGGGGTAAGATTTATTGATCTTTTGACCAGAATTTTACTGTGACATTATCACTGTTCTGTCAAACAACTGAGGTATATCTCTTAATCTCATCTAAATAAATATTGTCATAGGAATGCAGTAGTTGCTGACTGTACCTTTATTGACCAGCTGCATTCTGATGACTAAGGTACTAAGCTATTGTGTGCTTCACAATAGTTTGTAAAAGAATATTGAATGTCCATGAATGGTTTCTGGCAGGCAGAGATTTCCACATTATGCATCTGAACTCTGATCATTTATCTAGAAATTTGTCTGGTTCGGCTTCAGTCGTGTATTCTTTATGCATTTCTTATCTTAATGTCTTCCTAAAGAGTTTGTATTGCAGGGTGATAATTAGATTTTAGAATGTCAGTCTTCCACAAAGCAAAACAATTTAAATCTTCTACTTTTGACTTTCTGTTTTTAACTGTAGTCATTTACTCATTGTCGTATATGCTTAGTTTCTAAATATATTTTGTTTTATAAAATGTTTTTACAGGCGAGCTTAAAAATCATTGCTTTGCTAAGGTAGATTCATTAGCCATATGTATGCAAAAAGATGAAGCCTACCATGATGCAATCCTAGTTCACCCACTGTAACTTTCTAATTACAATTATAATAGAGCATCATCTCAAAGACTCAGCTGAAATTTTGGTAATCTTTTTTTTTCTTTCCTCTTAGACTTCTCTGTTGAGTCCCCTGTTTATATTACAAGGTTCGATTTCTGCCCCTTGGATGTTTTGATCAAGTGTTTCTTTACTGATCATATGGGTACAGGAAGCACAGTTGTGCCCTACAACTCTTCTTCTTTCTATTTCATACACGGGGTTCCTTTCAAACTCCTGACTACCAAATAAGATAATAACCTGTTCAAACCTTGTGATGCTAAATATGGTGACTGACAGTTTGCACTCTGCAGTTTAACTGAGGGCCCTAAATTGAACGCTGTGGCAGATACTTAAGCACTGTTTGGTGTGTGACATTGCTTTTAATTTTCTGTTGCTATCATGTTATTTGATATGGAGTTCGGCGATAATTAAGGTCTTTACTAAGGAAAAACATATTTCTTTCAGTTCTCTATTGGAGTAAAGTATCCTTTCTCCTTGGTGCATACTTCATTTGACTAAAGCAGAAAGGACGTGTATGAGGGCTGATAGCTCCTTTCCCTGCTGCAGAGAGCCGAGGATTATTCTGTAAACAATCCAATTCATTTCTTACTGTATATTCTCAAATTCTACATTTGCTTGCCCTGTGTCAAGTTCTGGAGCAGGATTTAAATTCCCTGCACGTAGCTATCTTTAGGGCTCACATCTGGATGGCACTGCAGGAGCATATTGCTGAAAGCAAACAGACTAGCAGTTCTGATGGTAACAATGGAGTCTGAGAAAATACTGGATGCATGTGTAAGATTCCATTAAAAAGCAGGGAGGGAGAGGGATGTCTAATGTAGTCCATTTAATGCAGAACTCTCCAGAGAGTGAAGTGGGGATTTTGCCTGTTCCCGTGCTTATTAAAGACTGGTATAGAGGATGCTTGTTGGGCGAATGGTATCTCCATAACAGACGCTCTGATACTCATGAATACGTTTCTAATTATATCTTAATGATCTCAGCCACAAATAGGAAAACAAAAACCTTTGTCTCCCTGAGTGGTTACCTTCGTGGCTGCAGGATTGGCAAGGTTTAGATTTTCCATCTCCTCTCACTAATCCCAGGGGGCTTCATTGTGAGAAATGAGACTTGTTTATGATGGTGAATTAGATTGCTGTAAAAGGTTATTTCAACAGACAGTTGGGAAATCATAATAGAATAATTTAGTAAAAATGGGAGCTAAAGTATGCTTAATGAAACATGATTAGATTTAATTTTCTTGCTATTTCAATCATTAAAGGTACATTATGCTTTCTCAGACCTCATTTGGGCTCTTTGCCATGGACCTACTCTTAGTAACAGACTGAAACTTGCATGTTCCATTAGGATATGAAAATGGCTAATGATACTCTAGTCTCCTCTCCCTGGCTTTTGTAAAATTTCTGTTACCAGCTTTTCAGATATATTTTAGCTGTTTTCTTCTTTGATCCTTTTATTCCCTCACATCTATTGTACACATTTTTCAGCATGAATAACTGTTCAGGGAGTATAGATTGAATGAAATGAAGTAGAAGACTAATATAGCTACCTAATAATTGTGAAGTGGCTTATCATGAGTAATTAAAAAGTGTTAATTTAGTTATTACTAGGATTCTGTGTTCTAACAAAGTTCAAATTTTAGTTTCTTCATATAAAATATGTTTCTATGCTGTCTTAATCCAGTGGTACGATTCTTCAGATTTTTTGTGGGCTTTTATTGGTTTAGTTTTTGGGGGGATTTTTAGTTGGGTTTTGGTTTCTTTTTTATTATTTTTCTTTATTCTTTCCTTTTACAGTGCAATGACACATTGTGTGATACCACATGTGGGCCAAAATTTCTGTCTGGCCTCTAGTGTTCTTAAATTTAGTTCTCAGTGATATTTTATGCCTCTCTCTTAGCATCAAAAAGCTACTTTGATCTAAAAATATCCAACTCCTTTTCAGGCTATGAATCCATATGAGAATAAAACTGCTCTTTGCTGGTAGACAACTTGGGTAGAGCAGCAGAACCTTGCTGGTCAGCTCACATGGTCAGAGCACCAAGGTTGTGGGGTTGATCCCTGTATGGGCCATTCACTTTGGAGCTGGACTCAATGATCCATGTGGGTCCCTTGCACCTCAGAATATTCTGTGGTTCTGTGGTCATGGCTCCATTTGTTTTCAGGATTCCAGCCTGTTGTTTGGGGGAGGAAATACAGGGGTTATTTCAGTGTTTCATGGTGTTATTCCAAGTTGGATGTATGTTTCACTGAGAAAGGCTTCTTTTGTTCAGGATGAATTTTCTGCCCAGAGTCACATGGGAGGTAGAGGAGAAAGGCAGACCTCAGGGCAGCCAGTGGCATGTCAATCAGGAATGCTTTAGGGGAAGGGCCCAGTGCAGATCCAAGTTCATAATCACCCTAGAGGAAATGGCTGATTCTGGGTTTCTGAAGCTCAAAATAAATATTTTGACTGCTAAGCAAGATGTTTTACTAACGTCTCTCACCATCTCCTACTGAAGTTGCTTCAGTTTGTATATACTAAATTTTCCTTGTCGCAGAGCCTTCTGATGATCTGGATTTTCACTAAAAATGGGGAGAAATGAAAGAATTTAAGTCCTCTACATTTCTTGTAAGATAGCGGACCACTGTGGGATACAGGCAGTGTGATAACCTAGCAAGTGTGTCAATGCACACTGGGAATGTTTGTTTGAAGTCTTAAACATTTGAGGAAAGTGAAAGTCTAGCTACATTTTGAAACAGCATAGAGTCTCAAGTCATCGATTTTTCAATGTTGCTAGAATAGTTTCATTTGAATTTTGTATGTCGTAGTTGAAATAATTTATGAGAGAACATGCATGTATGTATATAAACGTTCGTGTGTCTGTATATACATATTTAATGGATCCTGTCCTCCTTATAAAGCAATAGACATAGGTTCTCATATAATCATTTAGTGCCTCTTTGCTACTGAAATGAGCTATATGAGGGGCAAAAAAAAGTCACTCTTTAGGGGGTTGAAGGCACTGTGTTGCACTCTGAAGGCACTGGAATCTCCCGTGTTTCCAGGCAATAATTGTCTTAACAGTGGTGAAAATCAGGAAGATTTGAATTGAGTCTATGCTTGGAAATACTGCACATATTGATGACTGAAATGTATCTCTGTCATTAAGTGGAATTTACTTTTGTAAACTATAGCAATTTTGAAACCTGTGTTCTTAAAGTTGATTTCTTGAATGAATATGTAGGTATTTAAATAGAAATGACTTGGGGAAAGAGATGGGGTGAGACTATGAAGAAAACTATAATAAATTATTTGGAGATTACCCTGGAAAGTTGTGCAAAAATAAAAATGCTGTTCAATATATTCTTAGTAATAGTAATAACAAAATGCAGTATAACTTCCTCTGTCTTTGAGAAAGAAGTAGGACTTGCTTAGAGGAGCCTCCTGTTTTGCTGAACTTAGCCGTTTCTGATTCTGTCTTTGAATCATCTGTTAATCTCAGATGAAAATGGAATAAATTAAATGTGATATCATGTTTAACAGCAAGAGGTATACTTTTTTTCAAGTCATAGTATCTGATACTGTTTCACAAATGCTTATGAGAAGCAGAATTGGTTTCATTTCCTTGTATTCTTGTAGATGTGAGTTAAGCTTTTCAATTGTAAGTTGTGCCTTAGCTTTTCTTTCCAATGTAGGAATTGACTTCAAACAGGTAGAAGCAAGAGCTTTCATAAGTGGTGCTTGAGTTGTGCCAGGCAAGTGCACAGAGTGCTTCAAGGAGGATCAGTGGGGTATCAGCTGACCCTGTAGTGCTGAGTGACTAAATTTTTCAAGCTGTCTGCTGCCTGGCACTATTGAGATTGCCACCGTGGGAGCAAGGCTCAGGCTAGTTCAAAATTCATTTTGCTATATGCTTTTTTATGCACTCAGTGGAGCAATTACTATTTTTTGTCTTTTTAGTTTGGTATTCTAAGTGATGAGAACTAAATCAAAGAATCATAGAATAGTTTGGGTTAGAAGGAATCTTAAACTATCATCTAGTTCCAACACCCCTGCCCTTGGCAGGGATGTCATTCACTAGACCAGTTTGCTCAAAGCCCTGAGGGGTGGGGCATCCATAGCTTTTCTAGGAAACCTGTGCCAGTGTCTCGGCATCCTTGTTGCAAATAATTTCTTCCTTACATGCAATCTAGATCTATTCTCTTTTAGTTGGATCCCATCTCAAATTCACAAGAATAGTAATCTTAGCGTATTAATTAGCGTATAAAACTTTATTATAAACCTCATATTGTAAGTATATTTTGAGTAATAATAATTATTTATTATTGCTGTTCTTGTGAGTGGTCGTCTGTTTCTCCATTTTACTTCCTTCTCATCAGTTCTCTTTCAGATGCTGTTCTGTGGCCTAGCATCACCATCAGGCTGTTGCTGGCTAAGGGAACAGTTGTCTTTCACTATCAGTGAATTCTAGTGGCTGGAAGATACAAGTCCTGTGACTGATGTTGCATTCATGCTGTCAGTGTTTTATAGAGTTAAAATGGAGCTGTCACTTCTTATGTTTCTGAAATGTATGTACCTGAAATATGACCTACTAAAGTGAACTTCGTGTTCACTTTTTCTAGGGTCACAGGTACAGACAGAATAATTATTAAATGTACAGCAGGAAGAAAACAAATAAAAGAATAAAAATCATGATGAAATGAAAAAATGCTATTTCTGTCCCAGACCGACATAACCAAGATACGTACACTGTCTTTGGTTCTGGTGCCACAGGCATAGCTAATATACAAGCAAACTCTGTAGAGTTTGGAAACTGCAGCAATATCCTGGAGAAATTTAAGCAAGGAGAAGGTATGGTCAGTTAACCTTGAAATTCTCTTTTTAGCCTCTAGATTTATTTACTTGTTCTTTCTAATTTATCATCTTGACTACATCCTGTTTCTTGTGGTAAACAGTAATAAAGCAGAATTATGTTAATCTTGCACAGAATTTGGTTAGAGAATGGGATTGGTGACTTGTTTGTTGGACACCAAGTTAGGCTGATGAGTGGTTTGTATGTCTGTGAGAGATTTTCGGATAACAATAAATTACCTTCCTGTTGTGTCTACAAGAGGAAGAGTGTTTCTAGTATTTACATAAAATAAGAAACTGTACTTCCTTTTGCTGTCTTTTTTTATTATTATTTTTATTATTTGTTCCAGTTGAGAAGTTCTCTGGCTGTGAACACAAACTGCTCCTTCCAAGTGTACCCAAACATGGCTCTTAGTACCAGACTCATTTCTTTTTTCCTCTCAAAGCCATGAAAATTTTGATGGCTATATAAACACTATATTTTTTAGGCCTGGATTGTACAAATACTTATATTTGTAAACTGACATTAAGAGAGGTAGCAAATGCTTCAAGTCTTATTTAGCTTAAATATGTGTATCAAATCCACTTACACTCAGGAGAGTTATAATCATTGTGGTGCACACACAGAGTTAGGACTACTCTGAATTCTAACCTTGCTTCACTATCATAGTTCAATTCTGTTCAGACCACTGAATCCACCTCAGCTCCTTTTATTCTTGGAATTCGTATCCACAGCCTGGCATAAGTAGAAAATACATTCATCTTCAAGTTCTTGAATAAGTGCCAAGATAACACTGTGATACATGGAGTGTGACAGTGTGTTTGTGTAATACACATACTGTTTATCAAGAACATTAACTTGAGATAGAGTTGAGAATAAAGATTATATACCACTAATTTATGGAAGAAGAAACTTTATAGAGATAGTTTGCCCATGAACTCCATTCCTGTAGTTCACAAAGATACTGTAACATACTAAAAATATGTTTTGTTTTCTGGGTTTGTAAGTATTTAATAATGTGATTATGGTAAAGATTTGCTAATTTCCGTGGTCTTTAATTAACTGATCAAAAAAACCCCAAACCAACAAACCCAACAAGTGTGTGAGTCTACTATGCATTCTACTTTTTTTGAGTGTTTAGTCATCTGGAAACAAAAAAGCTAAAATGGAGGAGATACTCAATTCTGTAATCTTCTGCAATGTCAGAAGAAAGGGACAAGACTAGTGATTTGAAAGTTGTTGTAATTTAAGTGTTGAATCAATCATGAATTGTCTCGTCCTGACCATGGATATTAAGCACAGAAAAATCATGCCAAATAAAATCTCCCTGTAATATTTCTTTAGAGTACACATGAATTTCACTACTAAGCAAACAGCCTTATTGTTTAAGAGATAATATTTATTGAATATAACACCACAAAAAATCACTGTAGTCATTAACAGACTTATTTAATAATTTTTTACACTTAATAAACACAGTGTTTTGCAATGTAGAGTTTTCATTTGCAGCAATCAGTTCACAATTTCTCTTGCCTTGACTGCCTAGTGTCCTAGTAGGAATATAGTTTGCTTAGAGCATAATTGCTTGTCTGTCTAAGCCCAGGATAGAAACATGAAAGAAGTGCCCTCTCTCTCATGGGATAATAATGCTGTCTGTGTTACTCTTCAGCATTTCTGCCAGTCTGTTCATTGAGGAATATTGTTAGTGCTCACCTGTTTCCTGCCATGTGTTTTGGTGCCTTCATATCAACTAACAGATGTAGCTTGCTACGGTAGGAGTAACTTGAGTGGGGAAAGGCTGGAGGATGAGTTTCCTAGGACATCCATACACAGTAGTATGTGTGCTTTGAGCTGAGTAGATTAATAGCTGGTAGAGCCTGGTTGGTGAGTATGCTTGTTTTCTAAATGCATGTCTCTTTGGGAACATGCAAAATCTCTATGAACAGGTGTCCACAAATGAGATGTACAGACTGACTTAAAAAAAAAGATATAAAATATAAAGTGAGAATTTCCTGATGTCTTTCAGACTAGTGATCAGCTATTTAAATAATCCCTAAAATAAGTAATAATAAAAATTGAGGAGTGACGTATTTTGAAGGTGCCAAATATAATGAAACTATACCATGATTCTAGTAACAGAAGATTCAGCAGATGCTTTGTTTTGATTTAACAGCCCTTCGTTGTTTTCAAGTTTAATGTAACTTGAATAAACTAGTTACCAACTTTCTCTGTTGCAATTACAATTACAAGATTGAGTAAATGCAGATGTGTGGGAAAAAACCTAATGCTTTTCAAACTAAATAGTATTTTGAGGGTAGAAGGCATAAAGCAAGGGGTAAGGTCAAAAATATTAAACATGTAGATGTGTTTTTCCTGCCACTTTTGACAGCTTGAATTTATCTCTCAACCTAGCTAAATTGTGTAGAGAAAAGCATTCTTTCCTTGTTCAGACAGGTTCAATTTCCCCGTACTTCTTTGTCAGCCCATGGCTTCTCATTCAACACCTTTTTCACCAACACCACTGAATTTTAAGGAAGTCTGTGAGTACGAAGAATAAAACATTCAATTTGTGGTTAAGAGGGACAATGGATATTTTTTCTATCCTTTTTACTTCCTTGAAAAAGCATAGCTTTTCCTCAGGGAAAAGAAATCGGGGGGTTTTTTTAAGTTACGGAAAATATCAGGAAAGGCTTTTCAATCTTGATCTTGCACACCTCAGTAGGCAGCGGAAACTGAGTCAGTATCAGTTTTTGCTTTTAAATACTGCTTTAGCAACTGGTTAGCTATGGATATGGGAGTAAGTTCTGAGGGAGAAGAGACAGAGGCCCATTCCTTAACAGCTGATGCTGGATTAATGGACACAGAGTATAGGAGACCTCTTTTCTTGTGGTGGCAAAGTGTTTTTTGCATCAAAGCAAAATCCATGTAGAAAAAAGATGTCCATTGATTGGTATCTGTCATTCTGAGTTCTCTAAGAAGTAGCTTTTTATGAAGGCTGAAAATGCAAGTCTGATAAGTGAATATTTTTGTATGGTAATTTTTGGCATAATGTTTGATTGCAGCTCCTAAGTGACTTTGCAGTTCAAATGCTTCACTGCTATTTGAGACTCTCCAAAGCATCCTCAGATTTATGATTCTAAATATGAAGTTACTGCTGTGGTGGTACCTATTACTTGTAAAGTTTCACTTGTTTCAGAGCATACCAGCATAAATTCTTCCAGAGTACTGGATCTTCACTGATACCAGGAAGTTTAATTCTCCAGAGTGAGATATCTGTATAGATTTTTTTTTCCATACTGTCTGTTCAGTTGTGTGCAAATTTTTCTTTTAAGGAAACTTCAGTGTTATTCACAATGAATAGTTTTAATTCAGGAAGCTAATTTGCTTGGCTACTTTTTTCTAGGTAATGGGGTGTCTTGGGGTGTTTTTATATGAAATTGCTTCTGAGTGTCCTCTCTGTGAAGGAACCTGACTCTGCTTGGGAGAGGAGCCTACTCAGACTCCCTCTGTCAACAGTAAAGAAAATCTTCTGTGAGAGTGGAGCTCTTTCACTAAGGTTTTCAGGTGCAAAAGGATAAGCTTTGAGGTTTCATTGCTGCTAGAAAGTTAGGTGCAATTTTGTAGAAAGAAGAAATGTTACTCTATTTTAAGAGCTGCTGCTGAATTGCTTTGCAATTCATCTGTAATAGTGAATGTAAGATTGTGAAATTTTGCATTGCCTGCTGCAGTGGGTATTAGAACGAAAGCCAAAACTAATTCTACTGCTTTCTGTTGGTTGATGCTTGACATTCTAGGTTTTTATTGATGGTTTCCTTTCCCCTTAGTTAGTCCTTCAAAATCACTACTTTTCCCCTATCCTCAACTGACTTTGCCTAAGCACTTATTGACTAAGAATGCAGATGCTCTTTATTTTTCAAAATTCCAGCAGCAACTTCTGTGAAAGTTGCAAGACTTATCATCTTTATGTGTGAACTGAATATGTCACTGTTGTGATACATCTGAAAAGCACGGTCATTCTAGAAATTGGTTGTCAGATTAGTAGTTGCTTCTTCTTGTGTGACCATACCCAGAGGGAAATATTTGGAAATATTAGTTCTGGTAGAACTGTGCTTTTGAAAAAGGCTGATTTTTAAAAAGCAGAGTAGCAAGAGACATGACTGTGCTTACTTCTGATATAGATAATTAATAAGGAAAATAGTATTACCTCAATGTTAGAGATCCATATTTATATGCTTTCAGTTTGTGCATAACTGATTTTATGAATAGAAAGCCACAAAATGTTAAAGATTAAATTAGCCAACTAGAAAAGTTTCTGATCATCTGTTTCATAAACGAAGTAAAAGCGAATCAGAATAAGCTAGGTTGAATGCAGTATTAAACTGTTCCTGTAAAGAGGTCCTTGTTACCATCAATGTTTTGGTTTATTTCATCTCAACTATACTGTGGCAAAGTATATTGAGGTGTATAGGGTATACACATGATAGAGTCACCCCAAGACAGAATGGCATCTTTTAATAACTATAATTTGAATATGGTTCATTTCTATAATTTTCTTCTTTCAATGGATTTAGTGTATGAAAAATCAAGCCTCTATCTTCTTATGTCCCCTTACTTACCTAACTTGTGTTCATAGATCATATGTAAGCTTGAGAACGAGAGTTTAAAGTTTAATCACTCTGATTATATTGAATGAGCAGCAGTACTGTGGTATGTAGTGTAAGATTTAATTGCAGCATATCTGTAAACATAGCATTTAGGGCTTTCTCTTCTGGATTCTTAGATATGTAAGTAGGAGACATGTATGTGACGTCTCCCAAATTGGAAACCTCTTATCACAAGTGCAATCTCTTTTGTTATCTAAAATGTAATTAAAATACTGTAGTTTGCCTAGTGCTGTTCTAAGTTCTAATCCACTTAAAGGAAGAGAAAAAGCAGCTTTAGCCATAGTATCTTGCCAAGATTCCTGCTCCCTCTTTGCTAATTCACACCCTTTAACCTAACTGGTTTAAATAAATACTTCAACTGATTTCTTTTGTGAAAGTACAACCCTTCAAAATTAGAATGAGAAGTTTAGTGGCCTAAATACAGTTCAGTCCTATTTGAAAAGCCTGATTTATCTTTTGTGGTTTCTTTTTTTTTAATACTAGTATTTCCTTGTTATGCCCTTGGTATTTCATAGCTGTCCTTTTTAAGCACTGAAGCAATTAGTTTTGAGAAGGCTGATTCTTCAGGGTCCAGTGCTTTCCTGCCTTTCATTTGCCGAAGCTGTACATTTTAATGAAGTTGTTTCATCTGTGTTGCCAAACACTAGAATTTTAGTGCTTCAATTCTAATTATCTCTGCTGGCAAATGCTATGTTTTATTAAAGCTGTCAAGTGCACTGTTCGTTAAATGTCCAGAGTCAGTGGTGCTGTGCACACAAATTAGATCAGCTTTCCTCCTTGATAGATTATGAAGTTAAATATTTTTATATAAACCTCTAAAATTGAGTCTAGCAGCAATCAGTGATGGCTTAGATAAGTAAAGCATACCTGTAGCTTCTTGGAACCTAATATCTTGTCAAAACACATCGTGGAACATATGTTAAGTCACTAGTAGTACAGCTGAGTATACCGTTTGTATGATTATTTAATTCATTAAGATAGCGTTTTCCTTCCTCAAGATATCTACATTGCATCTTGAATTCTAGTTTATATGTACTTACGGTTAGATCAGTTTTGTTATTTATGCTTTGATATAAGTAAAAACATCAGTGCTAGTCTTTCAGCAGAGAGTTGCACAGCACAGTTGATGTCCATTAAAAGCAAAGATGCCTTTGCTGAAATGTTACTAACCTGGTGAATGCGAAAGATTGCTATCATAGACAACTAACAGCTTCTCTTCTAATTGCATACCTGAAAGGGGAATTTTACTAGAAGGTACTTACTTCAAATATATGAAGCAGTGAAAGAAATATCGTACTTGCAAAGAAAATATTTGAGTCACCTCTCGTTTTGACGCTTGGGGATTTTTTTTGCTTTTGTTAATTTTATGTTCTCAGTGTATGTATCATTATCTTCAGTAGCAAAAATAGTCATTCTTGCTATTTAGTGTATTGTTATCTAGATGTTTTTTAGGAGAATTAATAAGATACTGTGATGATAGACTACCAGATAAACACATTGCTGACCTTTTTAAAATAATGTTTTTCTTATCCTTCAGCTATCTGTAGGAAAATAACTTCAAATTTATTTTTAGTAGCATGGCTTTATGGTATCTGTTTTTGGTGTTGGTTACCTTATCTTTTGAGAAATCTGGTGTTTATACTTTGCTTTTGCATTTATTGGGCTGTATTTCAAACCTTTAGAGGAACAGATATTTATTGTGTTTTTTGTAGAAATCATAAATAACATCTCAAAATGCTATATAAAGTAAATAGAATTTGAGAGCCCTTGGATATATATTTTTAAGGGTTGGGTTGGAAGCTACAGTCCTTCAAAAGGCTGTGAGGTACTCTTCCTTGTCTCTTCTCATTATAATCTATTTTAGAGCGCTCTAGTGTGAATAGAAAATTCATATAACATGAAATTGAATAGGAGGCTGTGTATGTTTGTGTATTTGTCTGTTAATGTATTATTCCTTAACATATATATTTCATGGTATTTATAGGAAATAATAGCATTTTAATTTTTTAGTGCAGAAACCAGAAGTGTTCCTTTGACTGTATTCAAGAGCTGAAGTGGTTTTTGCCATCTAAAATGCTTGACTTCAGACAAGTTTCATCATGTTCAGTTTTAAATTTGTTTCAATTGCCTACTTTCAGACGGGCGATAGACCCTAATAGATGGTGTATTCTGTGGCAGTAAAGTAGTTGAGCAATACCAATATACTGAGAGATTTGGTAGGAAAGGGAAGCATGGAAATTACCTAAGTGCATGTGAAAAACCTATGATGCATGAAACATGACAAATTTTTTCTTAGTTGTTATTTTCACTTTGGACATATGTTTCTATTTGGCTTTGAGTCTGAAAATTGGACAAAATATTTCATGAACCTTCTAGGGAGATTTGAAAAGTACTCAGGCTAATTCTACATGTAAACTCAGATTTGTCAAGGCTTGTCCTGTTTTGGCTTCTTGGAAGTTATCTGACTTATTACTGTCCCTAGTGTGTATATAAATGCTTTGGTTGCATTGCTTTATCCACCCTTTTCAGCCTGAGTGTGGGAGTGTAGTGAATGTAACAGAAGAAAATAAATTTCTTTATAAACCCTGGTGCCTTCCTCTTCTCAGTGTAGTCTCAACAATTGTGAAAAATCAGGGAAGCAATCATCAAACATAAGAAAGACATTAAAAAAGTGATGCAATTCAATACAGTCGTAGGTCTTTATGTATCTGTGAAATTATGAATGTGTACAAAGAAAATGTATACAAATAGACTTATGGTGGGGTTATCAACCTGAGACTGAAAAGAGTAACAGTAATGCCATTAATGAAAGAAATATCATACAAAGGGAAATATTTCTGCATCTGAATATATAGACATTAAGTTGATAAAGTTCTATGCCATTTTAAAAAGCCCTAGCATTTTAGACCTAGTTAAGAATTCTTTTAGTTTAAGAGAACATGGGTGAAGTTTTGGTCCAAGGTTGTAGGTTAGGGTCCCTGAAATTGATGTTTTCGACTAAGATACTTGGCTGGTTTTATAGTATTTTAAATATTGAATTTTAAGGGATTGAGAAAGTACTACTTTTGTATTACCACACTTTTTAAAGGTAATAGTCTTCTTCTAACCTTGCAAAAGGAATACTAGATTTATTGGTTTTTGTACTGTTTTGTTTTTGCAGAGACACCAGGACAGTATACTTGGAAATACAATGCAAACTGTAATCGCTTTTCTGAATAATATCGTTGCTAACAAAAGTATGAACATGATGATACTCTTTGAAGAAGGTATGTCATTTTTATCTTCATTCTCCTCACTGTAGATGTTTCCCAGTCTGTACTATCTGGCAGCGTGTGAAACTAAACTTCTGTCTATTTAGATTTTGTAGTGGTTGTTAGAGAATCGCACTGTAACTGATGTCCTGCTCATCACTTCCTCTTCCTTCCTTACTGATTTGATTACAAATTTAACTTTCAGAAAGTTGTTCTTCCAAGAAAATGCACTTACAAAAGAATTACCTACTGAAAATTACATTATGCCCATGAAGAATAGCCTTGGAAAGGAAGGCATGGGCTGGAGTTCTGACTATAACAGTGCGGAGTGTAGGGAGAGACCTCTGCAAGTTCTTCCTTTTCTCACTGGTTAAACCTCTGAAAGGACAAGTTGTACAATATTTCTTCACACTTTTAAGGAATAGCTTCTGTTCCAGTCCAATGACATAGACTAACGGGGTGGAGCCCAAACTGACTATAAAGTTTTAGTCTACAAACCATTGCATGCTTTCATGAAATGTTTATCACCTAAGCTGGGTGATAAAACACTGTCACAGGTTGCCTGGAGACTGGTGGATGCCCCATCCTTGAGAGCATTCAAGGTCAGGTTGGGTGGGGCTCTGAGCAACCTGATCTAGTTGAAGGTGTCCCTGCTCATTGCAAGGGGTTTGGACTAGATGACCTTTAAAAGTCTCTTCCAACCCAAACTATTCTATGATTTCATGATTTGTTTCACTGTATTTTATTATCTAAGCTCCTTTTATTTAGAAATCTGTTCTGAAGAAAAGGTTTCTGCTATTGGAAAACTATATAAATAATAAACTTGGTTAGAGACATGTATTTTGATAGCATTTCTTCTGTTTAATCATGAATGGGTGAGTGACATCTAGCACTACAGAGCTGTGCTACCATTTGTACTATTTGTTGGTACACATACCAGCCTATGAATCCAATCAAGATGGGTAGTAGTACTCATGTCCTCATTTTCATAATTACCATAGTAGTTAAAACACTGACCCAGAAAGCAAGAGAGCTGAATTCCTGAACCTTTTTACTCTTAAGGGATTGAATGGGCAATGCCATTATTCAGGAGACAAACTGGTACTTGACATTGTTGCTAATAACATGTTCCTCTCCTCTGTCACAAACAGATCCACTCTGAAGTTAGTGGTGGGTTAGTGGAGAACAGAGCCAGAAAAAAAAAAGAGAGAATAAAATAATATGGCTAATTTGGAAAGGGCTGTTTCACAGGATTCTGATTCTTTGGTTATTTCTCACCAAACTGCCTATCACACTTAGAACTGCTTGGGGTTTCTTGGGATTTCTTGGGATTTAGATGTATGTGCTGCTTTTACTATCTTTAGGCACATCTGCTCTCTGTCAGGCAAAATCCTAAGTTGGCATTGACCTGAGTTGCAGCAGGGTAACTTATTAAAACTGCACGATGCAAAGAAGTTTATTCAAGTCTCAAAAGCACTGTAACCACATAATTGGCATGTCTTCTTTAAAGTAATACACTCTGCCTTTCTGTGTGGCAAATTAGGTGCAAAACTATTTAGCAGCATGGCAGAAGTGCCTCCATTCCCTAAATATCTCTTCTTTATTGTCCTACAGAGCAAACTCCTGTGTGCTTTTTATGCTGCTGGTAGTATGTCTGTGCTCTTTCACTTCTCATCTGCTCCAAAAATAAAATGCATCTTTTCAGTCATGCTAGTTTCCAAATTAAGGAAGCAGGATGGAAATACTATTAAAGTCTTTTTCTCGTGTTACATCATAATGACTCCAGTAATATTTTCAGAGTAACACTGATTAGATAACACTAACTTGGGCTCACTGAACTTCAGCAACCACACTAGAGAAAGCAGCACAGCAGCCAAAAATAATTAATCTCAAGTCAAATGTCCCCATCTTCTCTCATCCCTTTTCCCCACTGGCTAATCTTCAGAGTACGGGAAACCTGGATTTTGGCCAGTGCTTTATTGATTTAGGGCCTAATTGTCAAGTGAAGAACTTCTGAAATTTGTTTTGCAAGAATGTTATGAAAGTATTGATCTTGTAATTGCAGCCTGTTAGATTTTCTTTGAATTAAAAAGGAAGAGAAGTTATTCTGTGCAAACTGGAGGGCTTTATATCCTTTGCATTACCATCTGTAAACAGACAGTGTTCACATCAGGAAAATACTGTAAACTTCCACCGTCATATCTGTGACCTTTAACTTCTCATTTTTGAATGACTTTTTGTGTGATGGAGAAGAATGCAATCTAGTAAAATGAAAACTGAGCTCCCTCTTGCAGAAGAATATCCTGGAGTCCAAATAGAAAAGTTGGACATGAGTCAGCAGTGTGCATTTGCAGCTATCATGGCAAAAGAGGACTGCGATAAGAAAGAAAAACCAGAAGGTTAAGGAAGGTGATTATTCTCCTCCATTCATCATGGTGTCTAGTTCTGAGCTCCAAACTATAAGAAAGACATTGACAGACAGGAGCAAGTCCAGAGAAGGGCAACCAAGATGTTTAGGAGAGTGGACCACATGATGCATGTATTTTCAGCCTCTGCCTCTACTATTATGTAAATGTATTCCTTCCCAAGTGCAGAACGTTGTATTTGCCTTTGTTAAACTTTAAAAGGTTTCTGGCAGCCCTTTTTTTGAGGTCTTCAGCTTCTTGAACTCTTTCCGAATCCTTCAGTCCTTCATCGCATCAGCTGCTTTCTTCATTTCAATGTCATCTGTAAACTTGCAGAACATGCAT
The DNA here is from genome assembly GCA_013397725.1 of Rhagologus leucostigma. NCBI lineage: Eukaryota > Metazoa > Chordata > Aves > Passeriformes > Rhagologus > Rhagologus leucostigma. Next base: position 712,016 of record VZTD01001501.1, on the reverse strand, counting down.
GTTATTACATCCTATTAACACTGAGTCTGTGCTGTTAATGAAGGTATTCAACATTCATGAGCTATTCTCCTGTGTTTAAAAAAAAAAAAAGGCTGAAGACACAGTATTATGGGTCATCAATTTCCCTTATTTCCCCATTACAGTGTGATAATTAATTCATGTATATATGGAGCTTTAGGAATTAAAAACCATAGATACTTGCTGAACATAAGAGGGAACTCAGGTGGTCAGTCCTGTCAAGATTTCTGTATCTAAGAGTCAAGACATTAGCAATGAAGATTTCTTTCCAATTTTGTGCATGCCTTTCTTCAGCTGCCAAGAAGCTGTATTTTTGCAGACAGATCATTTAGAGACCCATGTCACTGTTTCCTTTTGTGCCTGTTAGCCTTCAGAACTCTCTGCTCAAAGGAGTTGTAGGAGGTGATAGATTTTTTTTTTTAAAGGGCTGTAGCTTACATGTTGAACTTTCCCCTTTCTCAAGAAAATCTTGCATGATGGCACTTTCTGCATTACTACTTCTGTGATTTCCTGTTAATAACAATGATATGGTTGTGCATTTCAGCAACTTTCATAGAAGGTGGATTGCCTAGCATTAATTTCTCTCTTCCCTGAACTGTGTCCTTTTGTGTTACGATACATCAGACATGTACTGATAACCACTTAAAATGTTTAAAGGTGAAATGGAGAATAACATATGCAACTGAAGTCACAGAGGGAATTTAAAATGGCCTGTACTTGTGTTATCAGCTATTAAACATTTGTTCTGTTAATGTTAATGACAATTTCCACTTAATAATCAGAGGGGAATAATATGATTCAATTTAATTACTGAGACTGGAATTCAGTAAGAAGACTAGGATTAATATAGGATCCCTTGTGAATAGTTAAGGAAAGATATTAAAAAAGCCAAGATAATTGGGGTCATTTTTAGCATGGTCTTCTAAGAGAGTGACACCCTCTCTTCTTCTGTCTTGGCTTCTGGCTGCCAGTCTTTCTTTCCTCCCTTTCCCCATCTTTTGGTATTGGACAATTTTAAGTTCACTTCAGAGAGCACAGAGATCCAAATATACAAAATATGTATTCAATCTATAATAGTCATTATCTGATGAGAGAGACCCAAGTTAATGCCATAGTTTAGGAAAAGACAATAGGCTTATCAATTAAATATTCTTCACTAGTGTACAGCAAATTAAAAATAGAAAAAGTTGAGTAATTGTCTAGTTAGTAGTGCTTTCCAACTCTGAGTACTGTTTGTCCATGGGTAATATTCAAGGGCAAGAAATTTCTTCATCTAACTGTTGCATCATTGTTTTAATTGGAAGAGTTTGGGTATATCATACTAGATTGCAGAGAAATATCTTTCTATGACTTTAATTGCTTCACAAGGATCTTCATTCCAAAGAAATGAACAAAACAGGTTATTGGAAAATGAATCTTATAGGCTGCAGTGGATAATTCTGATAGTCAGTCTGCAGCTATTTATTCCTGATAATGCATCAGATTTATTATGTTTATATAAAAAGCTGTTTTCAGCATGTTTAAAAAGTAATTCCAAGTTTCCACTGTTATTCAAAGCTGATCTAGTAAACTGTTTTCAGGCCAGTATTACTTATGAATGAGTTTACATTTTTAGCTTTTCTGAATCTCATTATACTCCATAAATCAGTTAACAGGTTTTTTTCATGATGGTCTTGTAAAGAGATGATTTATATAAAAAGTTCAATACAGTCATGTTGAATTGAATCACCTTTCCCAGACTGTACTGCTGTGATCTTGTATTTGGCTACTGTACTGAAGTAACTACCACTAGCAGTATAAGCAGAGATGTTTGTCTGAATGTTAAAAACAAGTTTCCATTATATGGTAGAGCAAATCCTAAACTTAATGTCTTAATGATGTTGAGTCTCAGAAACTGAAATAAAAGGGAAATTGGGTTTAGTACAATAAAGATAGTCTTTGAGTTGTGTGAAAATGTGACAGCTATTAGTAGTACATGGTATTTTAAGCAGTTTGGGTAAAACCTAAAGTTCCTAAAGAAGGACCTTTGGTGGAAGTGTAGAATGTCAGCTACAGCAGTCATCATATTCGATATCATACTAAGCAAGCATGCTAGGTGCTTAAAGCAGGGACAGTTATTAAAAAGAACAGATCTGTAATAAAGTTTGTAGTCAGATGATCGTAACTCATTTGCACCTCATGAAAGAAAGATCAGCTTTCATGGCTGAAGTATCCTTATTCATCTTGTGGTCCACTGCTTTGACTTTTAGTCAAATGTCAAGTGATTAATTAGATTTCAAATGTCTCTGTGTGTTGTATTGTTAAAGTCTGTTAAATACTGCATATCCAAAAAGTAGCACTCATGAGATCAACATCCAACTTTAACCTTTCCCTTGAAAAAAAAAAAAGGAAAAAAAAGTCTTTTATATACACAGATCTTTAACAAAATGGTAGTTACTACTGCCATAATGATTACTATGAATTCTGGGCTCTGTAGATAGACCCCAAACATTTCTAACTTACCTAAACCTTAGGAGGATATTCTTCTACCTTTCACTTCCTCGGAGATAATTTGATTTCAGCTTCCATCTCCAAAAGACATTTGATCATGGTGCCCATAGCACACTGTTTAAGAACAGCTTGTAGCTCCCTAGCCAGCTCTCTTGTGACCTGCTGCATCACCAGTGTTCATGAAATTAGGCAGTACACTGCAGTAAGTTGACAACCCAGATCTTCCTCCCTGCTGCACCCATCTATGTAGTAGTCTGAACTACAGTGCAACACTGAGAAGGCATTGATGTGACATTACATATGACTTTGATTTTAGGGGTAAAATTGAGGTTTTGGAGTAGCTGGCTTCAAAGTTGCAGCATTTTCTTCTGAGATGGGAGAAATTAACTATCTTTTAAGACAGTGATCAAGAAGAGGACCATGGATTAGTCATACAGAAGGAGTCTTCTTGCAAGGGAAAGGCAGTAATTATAAAATTCTATAGAATACATTGCTTACTCTAATATGCCCTTTAAAAGAAAAAGGCAACAAAAAATAAAACCCACAGACTTAGTCTGTGAAGAAATCAGACACACATTCAGACTGGTTCTGGAGTCATTTACTCATTCCTTATTAGCTTCTATTTTTTCCTAGGAGTCTTCTGCAGAAATTTTTACAGGATACAATACAGAAGTATTTGTTTAGTGACTGAAGATAGAAAAGGTTTTTTATGGCAGTGCTTTTTATCTGCTTACTGTAAAGCTTAGTTCATATGCAATGTATTGTGATTCTGAATAGAGAGATTGGCAGGGAGAATAAGTTAGTGAAATCAATATGAATGAGACTCTAAAAGCATTTTTTCTGTATTTAGTCAATGTTTAGAAACAAAATTCTATTAATTAAATGAATGTAAAATAAGAAATCATTTTAAAATACAAAAAATAAATGTATCATCTTGTCTGAGTAGTTGCAGATGTTGCTTCTGTATGATTTGAATGTGAGAGACAGTCCCTTGCATAGGGATACACCTTGCAGCCTCTGCCATGGGGGATGTAAGCCTTTCACAGCTCCTTGCCAGTATTGAAGTAGTTAGTTCGGCTCTTGAGCACAGAAGTGTCTCTATGAACGTCTCAAGATAGTAGTTGTGTTGTGTGTCTTGTGTTCATTTGAGTTACAGTTTATATGAGAAGTCAATGGTGGTTGAGCCTGAAGAAGTTTCTTCTGTGATGTTACGAAGCTCAGAATGCTTTTTACCAGTATTAAGACATATTTTGCTGACCCAAAATGCCAATCACTCAGGTGGAAGTGTGTAACATCACATGGGTAAACTTAGCAGCCTAGTGTCATAAAAGATATGTGGGAATCATGTCAAAATAGCATGGTAGTAGTGAAGTCTTTGAGGAAAAAATAACCTGTGTCATCCTGTAATATTCATCAATGCAGCCATCTGAAAAGGATGAAAATAGAAATGGTAATTGCTGCGAGGAACAGTTATGCCAGTCAAGTAGAACCAAGCCTGTTGTTGTTGAGAGTCACATCCATAAGGCACAAAATGTCACAGCATGCTTCCTAGAACTTCAAAGGGTAAAATAAGTGAAAAAAGGCTCAACACTTTGTAATATCTTGTCTCTCTAGTGCTGTACTGTAAAAGAGAACTGGCATTTCTGTGGCTGGAGTAGGTGTTCTCATGCTGTCTATCCCTGTGGCCAGCCAAGCAGATCATCTTGCAGCATAGCTGGCTGTTTGAACTACCTAAGATGTCTCATTTTAACACCTAATTGATGGGAAAGAAGAGAATAAGAAAAAATATTCGAAATCTTTTCAGTCCATTATATTCTAGTCTGAGAGACGTTATGCAGACATCTGATTGTACAACTGATCAGCTTAGTTTAATGGTGGGAAGTTAGTTCAATAAATACAGCAATTTCAAAGCCTGTACTGTCTTTCTATTTCTAAAATGCCAACCATAATAGATATTTTCTGTACCTATCCAATACGTAGACAAATTTAAGGTTTTGACTGAGTAAATGCTCTGATTGATACTATTTGGAGGCAGAAACCTAAACTGAAAAAGTAAAATTTTTTGTTAAAATGAAAGGCATAGATCGCCCATCAGGTTGCGGTTGTGGATATCCAAAGGTTTCCTGATCACAAACTCAGGACTGTAAACCTTGTAAGTCTTCAAAGCCTTATGCTCCTTCTCACCCACTTAGTCATGAAAATGGTATTTTTTTTTCCTCCTCTCTTGAGACTGTGGTTTTTGCATTTACTCGAGGTGCTGCTTTTCCTGCAGTTTGATTTAAGCATTGTCATTTGACATTATGCTAATATTCCCATGAAATGCAATTCAAATAATATGTATTAGCACTAATGGATTTGCTCAGTTTGAGAAAAAATTAGTAACTAGGTAAGCATGTACCTATCCTGTTAGCTACGGGTTAAATATTGACCATGCAAACTATTTGTTACAGATAATAAGTTAAATCAAATTTTGATGATGTCCCTGTGTATTTTGTCATATATAATTAGTAAGCTGAAAGGTCGTTTTAGGAGATGAAATTAAAAATGTAACTATATATTTGAAAAGAGATACATTTTAAATACACTTACTATGCCATAGGTTATAGAGTTATCACATATGTTCTATTCTAGCAGCTAGAACAGTCTCAGTATGAAAGCAATGTACCACTGCCAATTTGAGGTAAGTGTAAAGTCACAAAAGTACAGAGTACTATACACAAAATTAAACTACATCAATCATTCTGTCATAGGAAAAAGTCTTCTTCAGATGCACTTGTATGATCCTACTGAACGAAGTTCATTTTGTCAGTTGCTAAAAACAAGCACTGGTTTCGGCAGGACTGGATCTATCTAGTGGACAGATAAATGAAATCTGAGGTTTTTCACGGCTTTGAAGAATGGTTTGGGGTTGTGTTTTGTTTTGTTTTGTTTTAAACGTCTTCAATAGCTGTCATAGCTCCCATGCAGCCAGATGTTTTTGTCTTCTAAGTTAGTTTCAGGAAAACTGTGTACTGAACAGATATGTTTAAACCATTTGTGGACAAATAAACTTTAAAATAATTTCCTCTTTAAAGCAGAAATGCTTCTCATAATGGAGAAACTGAAGTTATTTACCTTTTTAAAGCCTTTTGAAATTCCAAATTTTTACACAAAGTAGTAGTTTATATCACTTGCGACTTTTCCTGTAATGTTCTTCCTTTTCCACCTAAATAATTTTTATTTTTCAGACTTTAGCCTAAAATACAACATTTAAATGTAGTCTTTTTAGGATGTTTTCTTTTGCTGTTTGGGATCTAATTTTATAATATTGTTTAGCCTAGCTTTTCCAAACACTGTAAGTTACATTTTAATGTGCGTTTCATATTCAAAAACTCATTTGTGTAGTTAAATTTCTTTTGAAGTCTTTACATATGGATTTTCCACTATCTTAAGACAGTATATATTCTGGTGAGTATTTGTGTTCTCATACAAGTTATTTAGACAAGTTAACACTCCTCAGCTGGTAGATTTTTCCTGTGGCATCTGATCAATGCTTGTAGATTTGATAGGGTAACTAATTTTGTGTATAGTTGTGTACATGTTCATTTACATTTTATCTGCAGTGTATCTGCATGTAGGCAGTTTTTGCAAGTCAGCTGATGGGGGAACCTGTTTGAGGTGCAGTTGAAACCTCCAGCTGAGGGACAGTGGTTATTTAAATTGCTGTGACAAAAATGTAGATGTCTACCTGATGATGCTATTCATTTTTTTAAGAAAATACATTTCATAAATGTAATCCAAACTTGTCTATCCATGCTTTAAAAAAAAGTATGTCCTTTTAGCTTAAGTTTTTTCCTAGTTGAACCAAGATGGTAAGATGGGTTTACGAAGACAAATCTGTCGGCAAAGAAATGCTTGAGGACATGTGATGGGTTTCAAATCTGAGCTTTAAGCAAATCAGTTTTACTTCTCTCTTAAAGAGGCCTTAACTTGGTAGACATTGGGTTTTTTGTTTCATAAATAGGGTTTAAATGTTTCCATAGATGTCTCCATATTATTAGAAGATATTGCATCAGCTAGTTGTTCCTTCGTTTTGGTTGAGGAAAATGTTATGTGCTTCTCTTTGAATTTTATGATGAATAGGAGAAGAAATTGGATATTTATATAAAGTCTGAAGCTGTCTTCTGTCTCTTAGGAGAATGGAAAAACTGGGAAGATTTTTTTTCCCTGCTACCACCCACCTATTGAAAAGATAAGGAAAAGAAACTTCTTGTTCACCTGCATCCATTCAGTTTCAACTTGTCTAGTCTTTCCTGAGGGCCATTCTTTCCTTATTTATCGTATTTCAGATTGCTTACTCGAAAACCTCTAATCCCTATTCCAGTGCATCTTGGAAAAAATCCAGTAAAGTGTTGTTAATGGATTTATTCACACTTTTAAAAGATCATATTTCCTAGCTAACAGGCCCATACTGTGACATAAAGTTTTTAGCCAATAATGCAGCCATGAAATACAACTTATTTCCCTGGATGACAGCAGAACTAATGCTACTATATGTATTATATAAAGATTGAAAAAACAGTAAAATTATCCATGATGGCTGAACAGACTTTCCAATACATATTTTTGCTGAATAAGCACAGACAGATATCGTATATTTCAATCCCATCATTCAACCCAGAATGGCATGAATTGTGGGTTTATGCCATTATTTATCTTACTAGAAGAAAAAAGCTCAAACTGTTATTTACTATGGATTTTCTTCAAAAATTACATTGACTATTGTTAAGAGAGCATGTGGTTCAAGCAGCAACACTAGAAGATGAATTTAGAGGCAGCATTTTGTCTGAGGAAGAGTCATAAGCAAGATAAGGAAAAGGCAGATAGAATACCCAAAGGAACAGATTATCAAGGCAGGTTTACAGGTTTGACAGAAGACACAGGAAGAACAGCACTGCTTACAAGGTTTTGCTTGCCTAGCCTATGGGTCAGGCAGTCACTCAGACCAAGCCTGTGCATTATGGGATCAGTTGGATGCAGAGATAGCCAGTCTGGGCTGAGTGCAAGGACTGACTGGGAGGCTCTGCTGTGTGTCCTGCAAGAAAACCTATGTTCATGAAAGGTGTGCGTGCAGTCCTGCACAGCATGCAGTGCTACAGTAACACATCCAGAAGGCAGAAAATGACAACTCTTGGCAGTAACTTCCTAATTTGGTTCCATGGACCTGGCCGGTGTGGGTGCTGCCTGTGACATCCAGGATCCCAGGCTGAATTGTAACCACTCTCCCAGTTCAGTGCAGTATTCTGGTAGGCCAAATTGTGCAAAATGTTTGAACTCTATGTGCCCTGAAATTGTTTGTCTTGAAAATTTAACTATATATGCCTGTCATTTCTGATGTTTACTTGCTGCAGCTTCTGTCTAGTTCTTGCATAATTTGTTGACAGTCCAATTCCAGAGATTCCTCCAGCCTTCCCAAAAGAGCTGTATTTACTTGAAATAGATCCAGATTCACTAGGTCCAGGCTTCACTTTTTCTAGTCTACTTCTAAAGTCCCTCTCCCTAAAACCAGAGTCTTCATTAAGGTTAGTCAGTTCTCTCTTTCTAAAAATGTTGATGAACAAAGGCAAAGGACAAGCTAGTTTGAATAGCAGAGAGTGAAAATTTTGAGCACATCTCAGCTATTTACTGCTAGGAACTGCATATTGGTTCCATCTGGAAAACTGTGCATTCCTGTAATGAAACTCATTGGGCATCCCTACATCTGTTTGACGTGCTAACTGTCTCTCTGAACCAGAAGTGTTTCTTCACATAAACGGAGGGAAGCCCTATTAAACATGCCATGATACCACTATTCTGTAGGATATCTATTACAATCCTGAATCCTGGATGGAAGCAGTGTTGAATTTGTTGTTGAATTTGTTGCAGCTGTGTTGAATTTGTTGCAGTGTATATTGTCTTAGAAAATTCTGGGGATATTACTTTGTTGTTTCAAGCTACTGTTAAATTTTATCATCCTTAATGTTTGTCTCTTCACTTGGGATAACATGGTGGGGGAGGGGGGAACAAAGGAACATGAGTCCTTCATTGCAAACTCCCCTTTTCTCCCCACCCCAATTATCTTGTCAAATTGAATTTCTTTGCCTGAACTTGCTTTCTAGAATCAGTGGTCTGGGCTGAAAGAGAAATGCAGGTGTGTATTGAGATGTAGGTGTGTAGTGGTACTGCCCAGGGCACGTAAGAAGTGACACAGGAAGCACAACCTGGGGCAGGATGGTGAAGGCTCCTTGTGTTGAAGCAAGTTGGTAAACCTACTGTGACCCTGTGAATACATTAACGCCTAAAAAACACCTATGCCCAGCAGAGCAGACATGGTAGAGAAAAAGGAAAAGGTACTGTCATGGTTTAGCCATGGCTGGCAACTGAGCACGTCACAGCCGCTCAGTCACCTCTCCCTGCAGTGAGGGGGGAGAATCATAAGCCTAAAAGTGAGAAAAAAACTTGTGGGTTGACATAAAAATAGTTTAATAATTAAAAAGATATAATAAGAAGAATTTAAAAATTCTAAGGAAAAGGGAGAAAAAAACCCAGACAAACAAACCAGGGAGAGAGAAAAATATATGCAAGAACAAGTAATGCAAATGGAAACAACTGCTCAACACCAACTAAACAATGCTCAGACAGTCCAGGAGCAGCATCCACCCTGCCAACCTCTCCTCCTCCTCTGTTTTATTGCTGAGTGTGATGCTGTATGGTGTGGAATATCCCTGTGGTCAGCTGTGTTGCCTCCCAACTTCTGTGCACCTCCAGCCTGTTCGTTAATGGGTGGGATTAGGAGTAGAAAAGCCCTTGACTCTTTGTAAGTGCTGCTCAGCAATAACCAAAACATCCCTGTGTTATCAACACTGTATTCAGCACGAAACCAAAACAGAGCCCATGCAGGCTAATACGAAGAAATTTAAATCTATCCAAGTTAAAACCAGTACAGGTACTAAACCAGTGCTTGCATACAAAGTTTCTCCTGCTCTTCTGTTACACATCTTCACAAGGCACACCCTTAAATCCTAGCTGTCTAAATCACCCTGCTCTGTGGTCATCTCTCTCACTCTAGTTGTATCAGTGTTCTTAATTTCTTTTTCACCTGTGAAAAAATTGGTTGCTCTTGAACAAACCAGAATCTGAATTCTCAATTAAAACATCGGATTAGCAGCAGGATTCATTTCAGTTTGTTGCTGGGGAGGGCAGTATAGTTCACTGTTTTTGTTTTACAACTGGATGGTTTGGACCAAGACAGCCTAATAGGCCAAACCATTCTGTGTGATCTCCTTCCAGAGCTTATGCCCAAGTTTTGCCAGGAGTCTGAGCCAGTCTGTTAACATATGGACACAGGCTCCGCTACTGCCAGCAACAGCTGCCTGCATAGAAAAGGTACAGGTCATCCACAATGCAGTGGCATCAGACCCATGTTCCTATTGCGTGGAAACTACTAAAATAGGGAAAAGAGGGTATGGAGCACAGAAATCAAACACACACAGGCTTGCAGTTCTTCCAGAGCCAAGACTGCCTCTTAGAGTTCTTTCAGAGCCACTTGATTAAGTAAGCTGGGCTCTAGTACCAGCTGGTCTAACTCAATGTAGTATTTCGAAGTCAAGATAGCTGGGATCAGGTAGCTGTGCTGACAGAAGATGAAGGCTCTGTTGACCTAGGTTGTACTAATACCAAATTTTAGGTAGGGCACTTCTGGTATAGCCGACATACAGCCAGTGACAGCATGATCACAGTGCGGTGGGTTCCAGCTCAAAGATCCTAGTGGTAAGGTTGAAAATCCTGGATAGGTCAGAGTAGAAAAAGCATACCATGCAAACAATACAAGACGTATGTCTGAGCCAGTTAACAAGAAGGATAGCATAATCTGAAGTGAATAGTCTCTGGTTAGATTTTAGAGAGTTAATCAGGTGTGTCATTATTGATATGGTCAGATGATAGCAAGTGAGGGGGTCTGCTGGTCAAAGTTATCCCAACACTTATTTGGAAAACAGTTGATGTAACAGAGTAGGTTTAAGGCTAAAAAATGTAATTTGGGGGTACAAAATATAATCTGGTCATAAGGGCTAAACCAGTTTTGCTATCATGTAACGTCCTGACCTCTGTTTAAGCCTTTTGATCATTTGAATGCAAATATATGAAGGCCACCTTGGACAGTTGCAATTACTAGTTGTCTGCTTTCATTTTTCTTGTAAACGTAAGTGATGAATAACACAGGATGTTACAGGAAACGGTGGCATAGATTCAATTCTGCTGTAATAACCAGCAGCAAATTCCACTTAGGGGATACTCTAGCCTTTGCTCTTGTTCTTTGGTGCAGTTGTAACAATAGTAAAAGACTCACTTAAAAATCCAAGTATTTGTACTCTGTGTTTTCATCTTATGGCAGACTGATGTAAATAGACCAATAGGAATAGGAATAAATATTTAATATCTTTTCTTACAGAGCATGACTTTTCAATAGAGAAATGTATAGAGATTTTACCCTTATCCTTTGCTGAATATATGTGGGAACAGTATTCAACCATGGTTTATTTCTGCAATTTAGAATGGAAAACTTCCAAGAATTTTCTGAAGCTGAGGTTCATTGGTCCTTATCACTCCCAGTTCAGGGCGTCTTGAAGGCCAAGCTAGAGCAATTAGTGCTGGTAACGTCATTCAAAGCTGTTGAGTGCTGTCAGGTTGTGACCACAGTTTAGGGCTGTATCTGCATTCTGAGGCTGTTCATATCTGGTCTGTATGGGTTTTGTTAAAAAGACAGCTCTCAAGTTTGAATATGGTCTCTCAAGGATTTTGGTAGAAGGGAAAGTTGATGTCAAAGCAAAAACATGTTAAGATATTTGAAGGAGATAAGCAGGGCTTAATCTTGTGTGACAGGAAGTCTATTACTAAAATAGAAATCGCTTTAGAAAAGTTTCTAGTTCTAAATTAAGCCCAGGAATAAATTCCTCTGTATTTTATCACATGGTAATTGTTGCAGGCTTGATCTTTCAGAGCAGTAAGTCAAACATCTTTATTGAGTCTTTACTGATTTTGAATCTTGCTGAATGTACACCATTCCTAATTTTACACAAATAACAGATTTAATCTAGTGAAGAACTTCGTCTAGCTTTTGCCATTAATTTGAGGACCTCATGGAGTCTTTGTTTTTCTAAAAAATATACACTATATATTAACTCAGAAGGTGCAAGCAGAAGTTTTTCCATGTAGCTGTGAAGCAGCAACTTCTGTTATCTCAGACTGACTTTAAAGGAGGTTTTAAAGGCTGTTGTCTCTCAAAGAGTAAAGTGTCCTGTTAGATATTCTTGTTCCTTGTGCAGATCATTAAAACCTGCTGTTTAGAAAATCTTCTAAGTGTGATCTACCTTCTGTCTGACAAAACCAAGGGACCTTATTTTAGCTGACACCTTGTAGGAGTGAAATAGGGTGTGTTGGGTTTTGACTTGAAGTATGGCATGCTGTAGAATTACTGTGCTGTGTAAAATGAACTACAAGCTCTAATGTATCTCTGACCTGTGGGAAGACATCTAACTGAAAAGTTGCTATAGAGTTTGCTTAGTAACAGCAATGATAGTCAATCTAAACAACATCATTTTATCTTACTGCAGTCTTGGTTCATTTTATTTTTAGTATTTTATGATGGAAGGTTGTGTTTGCAAATACTGCACAATCGACAAATTAAAAAACTGTATCAACAAAAATGCTTAAATCCACATGAAAAGAATGCAAGTTAGGTGTTTAATATATGCACAGTTGGTGACAGAAATATTTTAAATGTATACCCTGGAAAGCCACTGTATTACTTCCACCTCTACTCCTCCTCAGATTTTCCAACTAGAAAGGTCATTTGAATGTGCAAATTTGCTTCAGGCAAACCAGGGTGCCAGCAGCGTGGTATCCAAACAAATCAAAATTAGCTGCTCACATGAGACACTATTAATGTCTTATCAACTCTGTGAATAAATCCCCTGAATGATATTACAGTCCATAGTTATGTATTATTTGCTCATAAAAATTGTAGAAAATGTTTATATTAGTTCTGATATAACTAGAAAGCTTTTGAGTGTTCTTATAGCTATTTTCCAAGGCAAGTTACTTTCTGATCTTTTATTCCATTCTCATTGAACAAGTTCGTGTTTGACGAGTTGTACTCCTAGGAATGAGGACTATCTTGGTAAGTCTTGACTAGAACAAAATCCCCCGCCTTCAGAACTTTGAGGCTACGTACCCATATGTGCTGTGAACTAAGTTTCAAACATCTTGGATATCTTTTCTGAATGAATTATAGAATGGTTGGGTAAATCTGACACAAAAACCTGAATTCAGCTGAAATTTCATCACAGAAACCTTAACAAGATTCTCAAATGGGAAACTTTTTTTTCTTTTTCATGTTTTCTTTTTTTATTTTTTCATTCTCAAAAGCAGAAGCAAATCAGGAGCTCTCAAGGTATCAGTGATTATACTTTCAGAAACACTCTTCCTCAGTATATGTCATTCTAACCATGTCTTTTCACAGAGAACATCCACAGTCTAGCCTAGTTGAACTAATTTGTTATATTCTATTATTTTTATATTGACCAGCGAAGCATATTCAACAGTACGTGATTTTATTATTTCTAAATTGTTCAAGTTGCATTTTTACTATCCTTTGTTACACTCAGATACTTTTTCTTACGAGAGAATCCACTTGGTTTTCTATCTTTTAGTTGGCTAATATATACACCTGCTGGTCTTAATCACCTACATGTTTGTTCCATAGATTAAATTATAGGAAAAAGGAGATTTCTGCATTGGCAGGATTCTCTTAGGTTCAGAAGAGTTTGACTCCCTGGGGAGTCTCCAGTTGTGCAGTCTCTTTTCACAAGAGAAAGTTGCCACCTCCAAACTGCATTCTAACAATAACAGCTAAACACTGCTGGTCCGGGAAAAAGTAACATGGAGTTATGTCATGCTTTGACTCAAAGCAGAAACATACTGCTATGGAGAATGTCAGGTCTGTATTCCTCTCAGGCAGTCACACTAAAGACAACATAGAACTTCCCAGCCTACTTTTGACCTAGCTGCAGTAAAGGTGGTAACTGCCTTTTGTTCCCTGCTTGTCATAATCCTTTCCACATCCATTTTCTTGTGTGTGAGGGAAGTACTGCCTGCTTGGGTACCGCTGGTGAGTGCCCTGCATTCCATGTGTGTAGAAAAAGCTGAGCCACTCTTCCCACAAGGGGAAGCTCTGGTGAGCCTTGACCATTTCAATATGACAAATTCAAACGAGACTTTTATCACTTAAACCTAGTGATTCTTTCTTCAGTCATAAAATGTCCAGTCATTCTACCGGTGCTAGGAATAGACTAGCCAGTATTTGCAAAATTTTCTTCTTTAGATGCTATTCATTTTTAAGATCAGAATACAAAATAATTTTCAGGGCAGCAGTCATGCAGTTGATCTGCTCAACAGCCAAATCATTGTCTTTCCACTTGATGTAACATTTATAACTCACCAAATTTTGAAATCAGTGGTGATCTAATTTTCTATCCTAGTTTAGTCTTACCTCAATATTACGGTACTAACACAAATGGTTCCTAAAACATAAATAGTAACAATTAAGGAACAAAAATAACATTAAAAGCAATGAGCTTTTTTCAAAAATGCAATTACCCTAAAGATACCATTTGCTTTATGTTGCCTATTTTCAGTTCTTAAAAACAGAAAAACTTAAGTAGTAATGCTGTGATGCAAAGAATGCAAATTGAGTCTCAGATTTATGAAGGTAAATAAGGTTTTATGAAGAATCTTTTTGTCATCGTGGAATATCTGAAGTGCTCAGGTACTTTCACTCATTCCTGCGTGAAAGAATCTGTACAGTCCTATGTTTCTTCTTAGCAATATTTTTGAGTTTCAGCATTAAAATTTAAAGGATTATAAAATATGATTTCTATTAATCTGGCAATACCGTTGGTCCACTCTGTAAGTAAAAGAAGGAAGAAAAGTGTAGTGCATGTACATTTAGAATATCCCTGGGGAGTCAGTTGTGTAGGTGTGGTACTAATGGGAAAAATGGCTCTCCAGAGAGCAATGTGCAGAGAGGAACAAAGAGAAAGCTTTTTGCCGGACTGAGGGTTTTGCTGCTGGCTGCTTGGCTGCACGGTGGCATTGTTCAGAGGAAGTGCACCTGCTCTAACATTTCCTTCATCTGGAAGCAGGCAGGTTTGTTGAATGCTCTAATTGCTGGTAGGCATGAAAGGATTGCCTAGAAGATTGCTTCCTAGGCTGTCCTTTGATGTTTCGTGTGATTTGGAAGCGAAGATTTCTTTTCCTTTATCCATCTTACTAATAGGTGAGAATAAAAAATCTCCTCTCAGCTTTCATTCCAGAAGGTATCATGGCACATTCAGTCCGATTAGCTGTATCATGGGCCAAAAGACTCCTTTTATCTTTTGAAAAGATTTGTAAAACACAAGCATAGTCATCACAGTCCACATTCATAAAACACTATTAGCTACATGTTCAGTTCATTGCAGGGGTCTCTGGGCAGGAGAAATACTCTACTGTGAACATGAGGTGTGTCAAGTGCTATAAATCCGTGGCTAGGAATTTTAGATACAGTCATTTTAATACATATTATGAATCTTGGACCACAGTTAGAAAAGGTTCTTTGTTTAATTAGAGTTACGTTAATTTATAAACACAATAATTCTAATACAAAATGCAAGTTTTGCCTTATTTTTCAGAAAAATTTGAATTGCAGAGAACTGCAATGAGGCTTGATATTTTGAAGGTCCTCTTTTTACAAATAAATACAAGGCATGACTAATGCCCTATGAAGTCTTGTGATAAATTTAGACTATAACTAAAGCTACAAACAGTACGGTGTGATGTATTTTGTTTGCAGAAATATGCAAATTAATAGAGTAAATAAAAAACTCTGTAATAGGTTAAATGATAAGGTTTTATTTAATTCTCTTACTAGGAAATACCAAGCTGAAAGAAATTATGGTGCATTACTTTCACCCTGTCACTAACACCTTTCTCTTGAGAAGGTGAACTATTGCCAACATACTTGGAAGCACCAGAATCCTTAAATATATATTGCTTGTCCGAGTAGAACAACCTTCTTCAATTGGATTTGGTTTACGTCTCCTCTATGATACAGAATTCATATTCAGAGCCATCACTTGCAAAGTTCAGGAGTGCATGAAGTGTGTGCCTTTTGAATCAGAGCCTATTTCACTTTCCAGTCAAGAGCTGAGAATTTATGCATAAGAAACCTATGTCTGTTACATATGACTCTGAAATATAGTGTCTGAAATTCTTAAAGATAAATTTTGGTTTAGGCTTTATTTAGGAAATTAAATTGTTGTTCTTGAATCTATTCCAAAATTTGGGAGGAAACCTTCAAGTTATTTTCTGAAACTTAGAGATCCATATGCAATTTTTGTGTTATGATTTACTGAATTATGAATTCCATTTCCTTTTTATAAAATTGCATGCTTTTTTTCAGACTATTTTGGGATTCAATTTTTTGAATGCTGAAACATGTCAGTCTTGATCTTTATAGCTGCCTTTTGAGCAAACCAGTTACAGTGCCAGTGGTCAAGGCCATTAGACTTCTATGGAGTTTTGTCATGGCCACTGTAAATTACACCAGCTTCCCAACTTTCTTTTCCAAGCACAAAGAGTGTGTACTTTGTTTTGTAGTGTAAGCAAAGAGTATATTTACATGTCTACAGCTGTGGCCTCCAATATTCATTTTGTTGTGACACAATGAAGTATTTTAAACGGCATGTCTGGAACTTTATTTACTTGGCCAAGAAGTTAGTATGTTGCTTTTATCTGTGGAACCAAGTGTTTATCAGGTTTCTGTATGAATTATGCAGTGCATTAGGGAACATTTTGCACCAGAGTTTTATTTGAGGTGTCTTTATAATAAAGTTTGGATGTGCTAAATTTTCCAAAGGTAGTTTAAGTCCAGGGAATTTTTTCCACCACAAAATTTTCAGATTTGGCTTGCATATATTTGTACATATAGCTCTGTTCATTGTGAGCATGTATCTACCTAAATATAAAACATTAATTCTGATGTTTTAGTTAGCTAGGTGAACATGAGTTTATCAAGTGTTTGGAGGCAGGGTTGCTAATACACATACCCTTAGGATGTAAACACTTCGAGAACATAAAATCTAGGTGATTTTATTATTCATGTCTCAATGGATGGGGAGAAGATTGAGTGTTTGGTTCACCTCCTCATTCATCAAACAAGAGAAATGAGTCAGTTCTGAGATTCAGGCTGGTACAGCCAAGGGAATAAGCAAGTTGTTCTGTTCAAAGCTGAAAGAGAAAGGATTACAGATCACAGTCATGGATGCTGGTGTTTTGTTCGCTATTAGTCATTCCCCATTGTTCACTCCCTAGTCAACCCTACTTAGTGTTGTAAGTGACTACTGCCTAAAAAATTCTTCATGATGACCCATGCAATGCAGTACTTAGACATGAAAGTGGTCTTCTCAGCATTCATCTCTAAGTCACTGTCCTAGTGGTTATATGTAAGCCATCTGGAAGCAATGGGATGACTCATTCATTTTGATGTGGCTGTGGGTTTTGTGGCCATATACAGGGAGAAACAATGTGTACTTGGTTGTATCCCTGCAGGCAGTTTTTCAGACATCACTTTGATAGGGACTAAGTCTTACTGGACTGTTTCCTTAGGTTTATTCTGACTTAGCCTGTTGAAAATAGTCGTAGACTAACCAGAAGTTTTGTATTGGGTAGACATGGAATTATGTCTGTCTTTTTTCTTCTTGGTGGGTATTGGTGACATCACTTAAATGTGTCATTGTCAGATGTGTGCTATCTGATTTTTGTATGAGGTGTTCAGAACTGCAGCAGAAATTGCACTCTAAAAAAGGAGAAGGAAATTAAATGTGTGAGATTAGAATGATTTCATTTTGAGAGCTTGGTTTATTCAGACAAAACTCCAGGAAATTCAAGGCTTGCCCTGAGTTGTCATCCATCAATAAACTCTTGTGAAAGAATAATGCTAGTAATCATAAAGCCACAGAAGATGTGAGATAGAAGCAGAGTGTGAGTCTTAATGATCCAGAACCATAACTGTATTTTAAATGAAAGTGTTTCTATTTAATTTCCTGAGGAAAGTATTAAGAGTGAGGAATAGGAGAGGAAAATATTTCGTGGGAAGTTTAGATAATTGATGGAGTTGAAAGATTCAAAGCTCAAATAGTTCAAACCCCCACAGGTTTGACTGCTCTCGAAAGCTGAATGTTGTAATCACGTAATGTGTTCTACAATGTCTCATATTAATCCTGTGTTGATATTTGTAGAAATATATACGATGACTTTTAAAAAGAGAACTTATAAAAGAACACTTTTTACTTCATCGAAATCAGTGAAATACTTCAGTCATTTTTTGACAGTAATGGGGACTAGAAGCTAATATCCTGATCCACTGCAGTGTTGCTATGTATGTGCACCCAAGTGACTGCATAGCTAATTGCAAGTTTAAAAGATGGTTTGCAAATGTATTATGATTTTGTTCAGAAACAAAGTATGTTTCATCGCTTATGAAAATCTGAAAGAAGTAGATTAAGATCAAATATAATGAACTCGGTCACTTTGTATTTGAAAGTAAGAAAGATTCTCAGTTGAACCGATATTGCCTTGAATTGGATTATATTTTTCTGCTATGTCAATTGATTTGCAGTTAGGCAAGCTACAGGGGCTGATGTTATTGAATTCTAAAGGAACTTTAAAAAAACCCTTCAAAACAAGAAGATATTTTTGGGAAAGTTTTTAATATCATCAGTAAAACAAGTCTTAATAACATTTTAAGTGTATTATGCAGTATTTCATTTATAATGCTCTTCTGAATATATTTTATGTTAAGCATAGCACTGTTTGATTCTACAATTAAAGCATACGGATAAGGTTCTAACTGACGGACCAGTTAAGAAACCTTAGACTCGGTTAAGAAGCTCTTGATTCCACCTTCAGTGGAAGTGACCTGAAGTGTCACTTTGTAACAGCCTGGAGAAATTGCTAAGTTCTTGTGGCTAGGGGTGTTGTGACGGAGACTTGTGTACCAGCATGCTACAGAAGAGTTTAGGATTCAAAGTAGCTTTTAATTTAATGAATGTTACATAATTTTCCATGCAGTTAGAAAATGTGATTGTATCAGTTTAACTCTCTTTATGAGCTGGTCCAAACAGAATAGGAGAGGAGGTAATTATGGTAATGGAGAAAAAGAGGAAATATAATAAATATTCATAATGTATGTAAAATTTGTTTTTATCATAATCTATTATTTTTATCTAGGTCATCTTCCACACTGTTCTTTTCCTGATAACCTATTTCTTTTTCTTTTTTTTGTCTCACTTTCTATATAGGACTGGCTCATCACATCCGTAATCTTCTAACAGAAGCTGTGGCTCTGTACTTGGAGGCAGATGATAAAAGGAGCACCAAGACAGCAAATGTGCTGCTTCTGTCCTTGCTTGACATTTTGCAATACATGCTGACATATACAGCAAACATTGTGCGCCAGACTTTGCAGGTATGGGATTTATTTTCTGGGGTCTTTACTGTCTTACACAGTTTTTTACATAACTTCCTGTTATCCTTAATGACGAGACTCTCACTATTCTAATTTTATCGAATTTTTAGTGTGGTGGAAGCTCAATTTGTCTTCCAAGTTTCTGTCTGAACCACTGCAAGTTGTGGCATTGGTAGGGCTTCCTGCTCCAACAAAGACATCTTCCTCCTTAAAAATGGAACACAAAAAGATACAGTTCAAAGAAATTTTACATAACTGTCTTAGTAACCTATGAAGAAAAAGTATTCATCTTCTTTTAGACATGATGTAAAGCTAGCAAATAATGCTTTGCTTTTAAATGATCTGCCAAAATTTTAAGTTAGTCAAGTGGAAGTAACTTCTGTATTTATACTGCAAACAACAACATATACTCTTCGTGTCAGGTTTTTTATGTTCTTGGAATTATCCACTGAAGAACAGAGATTTGTTCGGTCAAGTATATCTGAAGGACAGAGATTCAAAAGATTGCAGATAGGTTGTAATATCTTATCAGGACATGGCTTCTTTAGTCCGCAAAGGCCCTCCTCTGTGGGTTGGTTTGTTTTTGGTTTTGATTCTGTGTTTTTTGGTTTACAGGGTGTTGTGGTGGGGGAATTGGTTTTAGGGGTTTTTTTGGGGGGTGGTTTTTTAAGTCAGCTTAATGTAAGAAGTTGGTGTTGAAAACTGAGCTTTTTTCTTTTTTCTACATTGATTTATGCAAGCAGCTATGTTATAAACCACATTTCACTGAGCGGTTTTTGGTTTGGTTTACATGTGTGATGGTACAATACCTTGTCTTTTTTGAGTCCTCTATTAGCAGGTTCTGTAATGATATTTTCATCTAAGAATCACTTCATAAATCAAATTTTGTAGGCTAATTGCTTATTGTAATTTTTTTGGCATCAGTCCATGTAATCATGGAGAGCTGAATGCTGTACTTGTGCTCCATACAATGGTGGTGAGGCCAGTTATTGTGGAGAACACATGAGGAAATAGGATCTTGCACATGGATTGGTAATTTTAGTTGAATTGAAGGTTTTTATTTAGATTAAAATTAAATCTATTCGTTCAAAGCCAAATGCTCTTCTGGCTTTACTTGAATACAACAGTTGATTGATGCACTAGAACTCCAGATCCAGTTTTGTTTATCTCTTGTCAAAGTAAACTGCTTTGCTCTTAAAGGCTAATGAATAATGAGAAGCAGCTAGAAAACTGATTTTTGAAGCATAGCTCTGTTCTGTGCCCATATAAAATTAATTTTACAATGGTGTTACTTGCCTTGGTTTACATGTCTTGACAATACTCGTCACAAGATCTCTGAGAGTTCTGCATCAGTACACATGCCCTATTAAATGGTGGCCATTAGTTATTGACTACATCGTACTCCAATATTCACATGTCACTAAATGCATTACAAATACTAATTTTGGACTGTTTTTATAGAGATCTTTTGAATAAGATACCATCTAAATCAGAACTTAAAAAACAGAATCAAATTTTCTTGTATTGTCCACTTCTGTGGCTTGTCTTTTACGGATGGTAGTACCTCCACTTGAATCCTTTTTATTTAAGCATTTTATGTGTAAAGTGATAACTTTATCCAGCTGCATAGACAAAACATGTCACCACTTTTCCATTGCACTTCAGTACTCATGCTGGATGGTGCTGATAACTGTATCCAGCTTCATTCAAGAGTTTGCTCTTTGTGGTCCAAGTACGTGTATTTTAATGGAAGTAGTGCAAAGTTTCAGATTAATTTGTTTATCTGTTTTGGAGAAGTTTTGTCATATGTCCCAGAGGTGAGCCACATTAGCTGAAAAGAATTTGGTATTTCAATTTGATATATGGACTCTGTTTTGTGACTGGCACAGGTTGCCCAGAGAGGCTGTGGATGCCCCAACCCTGGCAGTGTTCAAAGCCAGGTTGGATAAGGCCATGAGCAACCTGGTCTAGTGGGATGTGTTCCTGCCTGGGGGAGGTGTGGGTGTGGGTGTGACTAGATGATCTTTAAGGTCCATTCCAACCCCTCAACATTCTGTGACTACATGATTCTAGAACTTAATGTAGGTTTAACAATGGTATAGTGTGTATCCTTCATATACGTATAATTTCTTTAGTGCTATTGTTCATTCTCTTTCCTAAGACACTAATATATAAAGTTAAAGAAAGTAGTCAAAGATCCCTGATGGAAAGTGTCTGTCTTCTCATACGTGTACTAACGAGATAAAGCTGTTGTAAATTTTGCTGAAGTGAAGGTGGCTTACTTCCCTTTCTTCATTAATATAAAAATTCCATTTTTTGTCATCTCTGCACTGTCTTTTTGCCCTTCTTGAACTTCAGCATTCCAGGTCATTGTGGTGAGTCTCAGAGGGACATACCAATGTGACTTATTACCTGGAGGAACAGGTCTTCAGTTCTCTTTTATTTAGAAATTCTTTCCAGAAGAAAGGCATTATCCTTTCAACTCATCAGTATCAACAGTGGAGTTTGAGCAGTAGTGGCACCTGTCTCAAGGAACTTGCTCCTCTGTTCACTTAACCAAATGAAAACCTCCAAGTATTACACTTGGACAGTGATTTTTAGGATTGAGCTATAAATGAAACACAATACAAAATGATTTTTAAGTATGTTCCTTAGACAAACTGTTCACTTTTTTTCCTCTAGAAGACTGACTGTATAGGGTCATGGTCCAAAACTGGTTCAAGGTAATGAAGTTAAATGAAAAATTTTGCAAACAGACCTTTCTGGTGCCCTGGAGGAGGGATTGGTCATAAATAACACTGCCTAGGATGGTAGTATGTCTTGATGATGGGGGGATGACAGCGGTCAGAATTACAAGTAGTAACTGATCTTATTACTTGAAAACTTTATTATTCCTCTTTCAAAAATAATTTCAATTATTATAATGTGAATATTTCAGAATACAGAGTGAGGCAAACAGGCAAAATTATACAACATTGCTGAGAATCCTAAATTTTCAGTCACCTTGATTATCTTGGTTTGAGTTGCATGTAAAACTGTTTCTGATAAAGGGAAAAAAAACGGTTGAACTTCAGTGTTAAAATAGTTGACGTGTCATGTTGACAGAAATTACAAATACTTAAAACATTTATGACTTCAGATGTATCTTTTGCATGCACTTTTATTGCATTTTGCTGAAGAAATGTCATGAAGGTCAGTATATTCAGCCTGTACAGAATGGCACGACAGCATGGGTCCCTTTGCTTTGTGCTTAGTGTCACAGAGGGAGCATAACTCCTCTTTGGGAGCCCAGGAATACTTAACTAGAAAAGAGTGCACAAGTCTCCTTCGAACATCCCATTCACACTTCGACCACTTAATGGACCTAATTTGTTCCTCATAACAGAATAATCACCAAGGTTGCTTTTGATTTTATTTTTCTCTTATTAAGGCACAGAAATCTGGCGCAGGAGGGGATACGCAGGCTGCCGAAGACCTTCTGCTTATCAATAAACCCCTGACGGACCTGATTAGCCGGCTTATTCAACTGGTGAGAGTTTGCTTGTTCGTAACCTTATGGAATGTCGCTGAAGTTGGAATTATGCAAATGAATTCAACATATTAGAGCTCCGTTTACTACTTTTTAATTGTTCATAAGCTCCCACCTAGTACTCTAACACTGTGTAAGACATTATAGGCCACAGTGACTTGCAGGTTACCAGTGATGTCAGAGTAAGGCTGTTTGTCCTGAGCATAGGAGTGAGATGAGGGGCAGACTGCAGGTTCTCGGTTTGGATACATATCTATAGCAAACATTTGGCCCTTCAGAATGGACTAGTCACCATAGGGCAAGGATGGCATTCAAAATTTGAAACTAGTAGTACTGCTACCTTTAGAAAAGTCACTAAATGCAAATTTAGCTTGCAGTGAGTGATGTATTTTAATGTTATTTTCTCGGGTTTGAGCCTTCTGAGTTTTCTCAAGGGTTTTGTTTTATTTCAACATGATCCTGAGGGATTTATGAGTGGGAGTGGTCCCTGGTGATCTGTAAACATCTTTGAAGTGTGTCTGTTTAAAGCAGTCCTTTCCAGGGTTTACTAGATGCCACAGCACTGCATTGAAATTTCCACCGAGTGCTGCATTGTGGCCCTAATGCACCCCATCAGCTCAGCCTCTGTCATACAGAGATCTGTATTTACTCTGTGTGTAATGGTTTGTAGTAGAGGAATGCTTCTTGAGCTGGACGGTGCTTTTAGAAGCTGCATCAGCCTTTTAGTCAACATAAAGCCATTAAAATGGTATGTGAGAATTTCGCTTTATCACAGTATCCTTTCCGGGTTATTTCACTTAGAGGAGTTTCAGATTCACTGTGTTCTCTTCCAGACCCATTTTTTTTCATTTAAATAGAGGTTTTCAGGATTTTTGTGATATTAGGACAGTGATTCTTTTACTATCTTTAGCACAGTCTGTCATCTTCTATTTTGGGGAAGCGTGTGATTCCTTTTTATTAATTTTTGGCATTATACTTGGTGCTAAGTCCTCCTTTGATGGATTTATTTAAACCAGCTATTGACAAAGGCTTTTTGGGAACGTTCTCTGAATGACCTAAAACAAAGTGACTGAATTTCAACTATTTAATGTTTCATCTTTATAAATTTTTTTAATATATTTTTTATTGATTTTTAAAAATCGCTATATATGATAAATAGTACAACATGAAGAGATGCAAATGTTCCTTTAAAGTGAAACTAGTCATGAATTTAAATTCTATTAACTTTTTAAAGAACAGAAAATTAGAGGCCAAGCTTTAACTCAGCCTATACCACCTGGAAGTCTTTTATAAGTTTTTAATTAAAGGATAGGATAATTGTATAGCTAGCATGTGCTGATTAGATTGCGAATTGCCCTTGTATTTCAGAGGCATGGCTGTAAATTACCACTAGGTTTTGCTTTGTTCTGTACTTCTGCAGATTCCAGTTTGTTTAAAATGCTTATTCTAAATCTTCTGATTTTAATATACAGGTAAAAGATAAAGACCACCAGTGCCACTGCTTTAGATAGATAGATAGGTAGATAGATATTTGTTTGTTTTGTTTTTAGTTTTGTAAAGATTCTGTAAGTGGGGGATTTTCTCTTGTTTGGATCTGTGAAAGTTATTTCAACTAGGTTTCTTAACATTTATTTTTCAAATATATTTTTCCCATTGCTGTATTAAACATCTTCTGTTAAGCTTGGAAGAATTTGAGCAATGGAATAATGATTTTAGCATTTAGGATCCACTTGTTTAAAATGGTTTATGCTCTAATCTCTTTAAATACAAATAGATTCTTTGTGAAGTCTAGAGCATGTCTCAAGATGTATATGCTCCCTAACCCTCAAAAAGCCTCAGGCCTACCTAAACTTAGATTCTGTGGAGCTGCCAGTGGTTGTTCTCTGTATTCATTGGGCTGTGTGGCTATATAAGCCCTTATTGCTGTTTTGAGACATTCAGTTCTTTGTGAACTTTATTTTCTGGAGATAATGGAGGTCTTAAATTTTGAACTAATCATTACTCTGAAATGCTGAGTTAAAATTATTTTCTCTGCTTTGCTATTTCTGCCTATCTTAGCATATTTATAGTTTCTTATAGTCACTTATATAGTTTCTTAGTTACTTTGGATAATTATTTTTCCTCACTGAAATGTATATCCCTCAAGTGAATTATTATTCCATGTCTCATTTACTTGTCTTTTTATTTTGCTCAAGTTCTACATGGTTTTCTCTCTCAATAATCCCTCAAAAAAATCAATGTGAGTTAAACTTGAAAATGTCAAAAACTTCGAATCAATTTTTCCCTTCTGTAGTTGTGATTTAGTCTGTCACTAAAGGCATAGCAAAGCAAGTTTTGGAAACCTAGATTGCATGTAAATGAAATTTCAGAGATTTAACAATGCAAAAGGAGAAATAATTACAAATTCTGTCATGGAGGAAAAACTGCAAATATTGAGAATTCAATATTTAATCCCAAGATCATTATGAGCATAATTGATCAATAAGAGGAAAATAAATTGAGCATTTAGTCTTCTCCTTGGCAGTATTGTGTGTAAAAATTAATTACACTTACCTTTGTTGGGTAATGTTTCTTTGCTTAACATAAATGTAATTTGAATATTATTTTGAAACCTGCAGCAGTTTTAGAACATATGAAACACCTTCTAATTTTTGATGTACCCATTATACTAAAAAAAAAAAACCTTTTGAAATCACTTCAGTGTGGATATTCACAAACTTTCAGAAACCATGCCATATATCTATATATCTATATATAAAAAGGAATTTTGTTCTCTGTAGGTCCTAGATTCAGTTCCTAGGTGTAGCTCTTCCAGCCTTTTCTGGAGCCTACTAGACTGCTGCGAGAGAACTTTTCTTGACTTCTGGTGGTAGGCTTCCTCATTATAATATTACTGGAAAAATTTGCACTTGATTATTGTTACTGTGCTCTGTATGCTACTGTTGAAAGTCCAGTTAATCATGTCCCAACATAAAGAGGACAAATATGAAGCCTCACTGCACATGGATGAATGAGATGGTCTTTTCTAGGCAGTTTCTGTCTCTGTATTGCACTGACACTAAGGCTGTGCCCAGACTTCATTTTCAGAGTCTGTGAAGTTATTTGCTAATGAATAATGAAAATGACTGCAGAAGAATGATAACTGTAGAGTTTTATTTCACATTCCTTTCTCTAGGAATACAGACTGTTCTGTGGTTAGCGTGGAGAGACATATGTTTATTTCCTGTATTTGAAATGTTACCTGGAAATTTTATTTGAAGAATTCTCCTAAACAGAACTACCTTAAAAACCAAAAAAACTCCAAACAAACACACCAGAGGAAAGAAGAAAATGTTGTTAAACGCAGAGAATTTCAGAATGGGGATTTAGTTTCTCAATATTAGCCTAGATTAAAATGAAGTGAATATAAATGTATATATATATATTTTAAAAAATATTTTCCTTTAGGTAGGAGAATGGCAGTTTTGCCTTAAGTAAAAATATAATATTTTATTTTTTAATTTAAAACTCTGTATATTTACTAATAAGAATAGCATTGTAAAGCTAGCAGAATAATAGTGACGTTTTGCTTTTACATTTTGTACAGTATTTGCAAAATCATCTTCCCTATAGATCCCCATGGTGCTTCCTTTATAGCACGTCCTGTAATCACTTTAGTGATCTAATGAATATCTATCTCTTATCGTAATAAACTCTCCATGTGTATAACCTTATTAATGCACCAAAATAGTGTCCCCTCCGGGTAATCCAGACAGTTTCATTGTAGCTCTAAAATTAGATGCTGTAACAATTCCAACGCTATGAAAACTACCACTTCAGCTCAAATGATCACATGTCTCTTGCAGTGGTTTGCAGTTCATGAACACACTGCAGCTCAGTGTAAAATGATGGAATTTTTGAGAACAGACTGCGGAAATAGATGTGCAGGAACAAGAAACTTCCTGCTCTTCACCACATTAACTCTAAAATACACAGAGCAGGTTCCATCTGGAAAGGAAGAGAAAATAAAATTTTGTGTTATAGGCTTGTTTACAGGAAGTTATAACATGGCCGTAAAAATTAAGCGAAGAGTAATACGCTGCCTTCATTTCACAGATTTTTCATGAGGTATTATTTTAAAATAAGTGAAAAATAAATCTACAGTTTTGAGTTAGAGAATGGCAAAATTTATGGCCTTAGTTCTTCGGTAATTTATTTTAAGGTGCTGGATTTTCTTCAAGCTATACACTAGCCAAGAATATTAAAAACTGCAAGGAGAAGTACTGCTAACTTTTCTACCTTGCTGAAGGGCTGAATCCATAATCCCCTCTAAGACTGATAAAGGAAACGGAAACTTCATGTAATTATGAAATATTAAGGGGCAGATATTCTTTTAAAGTGTTAGAACTAGCTTTTCCATGGGTTTCTGCTCACCTGAAAGAACAAAAACTATAAATGCATTTCAAGGAAATGTACTTCATACCAAATTGAATTGTTCTGATTAGAAAAATAATCAGAATGCTGTTCTATCTAATTAAGAGCTGAACCACCCATCTATATTCATTGTTGAACAACATGATTATGTTTTTCCTATTCTTATTAAACATGAGATATTATTTACTTGAAAGCTGATTTTTCATTTTTGGTTTGATATAGTTACAGGTATTTATTATATTTTAAGCCATAGGTTTTGTTTTATACTAATAACATTCTTCAGATCCCCTACTCTTTATAACCAGTACTAACACTGACTGGCAGCTAGTGCTGAATTTTAGGTTACCAGCTTACCGCTTTTGACATCTAAATCACTACTTGTCAGAAGTGAAAGAGCAAAATGGTGAGAGTTAGAGAGAAAAATGCTGATGTGGACATACTTAAATAGGGACATTGCTGAGAGTTCCTCTTCCACCTTAATTATTGATGGCGTGGACTGTAGGCCAATGATTCTCATTCCCTCCAGACTAAATATGGCCTTTCCTACTCCAAGCTTGTTTTTCTCTTCATACAAGTCCTGTCCTGCTATTGTTTTGCCCTGAATTTTCCAGGGTAACAGCGACTTGCTCCCCAAAATCTAGTTAATGCCGAAGCTCAAAGAGGCTTTGGTGAAGCAGAGGAGCAGAAGAGCCTGAAGTACAACAGGGAATGGAAGACTTCACTGGCATTGGTGATTGAATAATGTGATGTCATAACTGGCAGGTGTTGAGAACTATGGAGTGATACTTGGAAAATGGTCACTGAAAGCCTGATACCCTGTCAAGAGAAAGACTATATGATGCCAGGACCGACAGGATGGAAAGTTTCCTTTCGCTGGATTGAAAGGGTTTTCCTTTCTCCTGCTGGGGAGCAAAGAACAACAACTATAAATGGTTGGGCATGCCAGGAGGAGAGAAACAAGGCTATTGGCTCAAGCACAGCTCCTCCTCACCTAGGGCGAAGTGTTCCACTGCCTCACTAACTGGGTGTTCCTGCTGCAATCAGCCTCCCTTGGGAATAACACTAACCAGCTGGACTTGCTTATTCGTTTCCTTGACAGTCATGGTGTTGGGAAGAACCACTGGGATCTGTGGTGCTTTATGTATTTCTTCACACAAGTTTTTTGTAGGAGCAGTCCTCTATGGAGACTGACACCTTTCTACTCCTCTGATATTTAGTGAATATCTCAGAAAAAAACCCTTGGAATCAGTCTCACTTCCAAGTATGGCTGAGGTGATTACTGACTAAAAATGGGATTTTTGTGCCTGTGGAACCCAGGGAATTAGCCTCCACTGCAATACCCAGGCAAGGATATATCTGTCCAAAGTTTTCACTAATTTTCATTTTTTATCTTTGTTTAGGCAACAAACAGCATTTGAAAATTGAATATCATCCCTGTACTGTGATTTTCTTCAGGGGGTGGTTGATGTAGCTGCCTACACTGATCTAGTAACAAACTAACTTGGAATGCTGCTTTTAAAAGGTGTGAGAGACATACATTAAAGTAGCTGTCCATCCTTTCTCTAATGGTATTTTATTTCAGTGAAGGAAATACAAGTTGTCTCAAAGCCCCAAGTGAAATCAGCAGATTTTTTAATTTGTTAAGGATTAAAGATATAAATGGAGCTATAAAGCTTGTTACTATTTGTAGCTTTTCCTGCTTTTTAGCCTTGCTAATTACGTTGATGAAGTTACTAGATAAGTTGGGATGATGGAAAGGAAATAATCAAATAAGTGGCATTTAGATTGGAATGAAGAAAAACCATATAGCAAAACTGAGGAAGAAATAGCTGCTGTGGTCCTGTCACTTGCATAGTATTAGGTCAAATCGAATGTGATATGTCTTGGGGCTATATATTCAGAGATTATATCTCAGTTCAGTCTGTTTTAAACAGCAGCTCTATGAAGCTAGTGGAAAACAGGATTGTATTTGCATGCAGATCCCTTGGGAACTGCTGCTTGAATATTTGAGAGATGTATGTCTGATGTGTTCAGATTGCTTTAAAGTAACTGTATGGGTTTTCGTTAAAATGAAAAAATTTAGGAATTTCATACTGTGGATTAAATAAGTAATCATTATTGAAATGATATGACATATTACATAAATGGTTGGACAGATTATATAAATTGTTTCCTTTTGTTGTCTGTAAGGATGGTCTGTTTAGTGTACTTTAATCTAGCTTCTTTGATGTAAATAATACTTGCAGAATTAAAAAAAATGAGTGGGAGTGATGAGGTGTTTTTACACTTCTATACCTAATTGGTTAAGATACCACCAAGATATTTTGTTCAGGTCATAGATTACAAGGTGAGAAAAAACGATTGCAATAATTTAGTCGAGGGTTATACATAGACAGGATTTTCTTAAATTAATTCTTCATTAGAGTAAATGGTTTTGTTATATTTTAAGAAAAAAAAATTTTTGTGATATTTGAATTGCGTTTGATAGAGAATCTGTCTCAGTTCTAAGAAAGTTGTTTCAACAGTTAATTGCTCTCATTAAAGAGAGAAAGAAAAAAAAGGAAATCAATATATTATCTTTCTTCTAATCTGAATTGCTTTGTCTAAAGTTTTGAGCTATCATCTCTTAGCAGTCCTTTCTCAGGTAAAAGAATTAACCTATCCTCAGCCTGCTTGTTCTCACATATAACTGAGAGGATATGATCAAGTCTCCTTTAACCCTCTCTCTGATTTGCTATAGACACTGAATTCCCTCAGTCCTTGGCTATTAGGTTTTCCAATCTGTCGTCTTCTTGCCTGTCCCCAAGAAACCTCTGTGATTTTTTTTCACTAGCATTTGTGAACTCTTTCTGCTGAAACTAGGCATTGCATTCCTGTTGTCATTTCAAAATGTCATTATCAGTGCCAAATACAGGCATAATATAATATCTGTACTTGTTATTTTCAGATTATACTTTCAGGAAATATGTAAATCATTTGATAGTGGTGTCATATTATCAGAACCTCATTTAAAGATGATCACTAGTCATGTCCCTAAATCTTTTCTGTAATTTTGCTTCCCAGGAAAGAATATTCCATCCTATTTCTAGGGTCTGCTGCAGTGTCTGATCTTCAAAGGAATGCAGAAAAGCTGAAATTCAGGAAAATATTTAAAATCTTCGAAATGTGCCTCCTAATGTAACTACTTAAAATCCATTAAATAGCTAGATAGCCTGTGCTCTACCTCAAGAGGTTTGATTTAGAAATAATTAAATGAAATTTTATGGTGTGCATGATGCAGAAGATTAGACATCATGACTATAATGATAGTTTCTGCTATTACTGCTTCTGTTTAAAGTAGAATAAAATAACATAGTTGGGAGCAACATTGCCAGTGCTGTTACGATGTCGCTCTAGATAGACCACTTGACAGAATCGTAGTGAAGACATTCTTATACTGCTTCTTAAGAGTAAATATATTTTAGTTATATTTTCATCACTTTGTTAAGCTTAGTTTCGTGGAATTTTGAGTCAATCAACTAGAAATTATTCTTTCCTGGTACAATGCAAATGTTAATACTCTTCCAAATCCTCATTGGTACGCAGTTTTTCTGAAATTGGAATTTGATTTTTGTTTGTTCATTTTTCATTCATTTTTAGCTTCCCAGTGAAGATACTGAAATATTTGTGAGTGCCTCACAGTGCTTATTATTGCTGGTTCAGCTGTATGGAGGGACCAATCAGGAGAGTATGTCTCCAGAAAACATGGACAGCTTTGCTGAAGTACTGAAGTCCAAAAAAGATACACGAGAACTTAAGCTTTTGTTGAAAGTTGTAAAGAGACTGGTGAGCTGACATCTAACCTTTTCTTTTGTGTGTTTCTTTTATATCATTTGGTATTGTTTTTGGATAGTTTTTTTCCCTCTTAAAGGAAAAAGTATTTTTAAATAATTTTAAAAACAAAATATGCTAAGTTGAAAATCATATCTTTAAATTTCGCTTCCCTGGAGAAGATAGCTTTCTACACTTAAAAAGTCTTACAAAAATGATTGTAGGAATTCTCCTATTTCAGTTAACCATTCAGCTATTTAAATAACTCATGCTATTTTTATATTTGCTTAGTAATTCAGCTCTGTAAAGTACTGAAACCATTTTCTGAATGCCTTCTGAAAGAACTAACCTTGTAGCATTAAATACCTGTTCAGACACACAGTGGTTTATTTCACGGTGAATAAAAGGCTATTTTGTACTTGGAATAGGTTTGTGCGTGGGCTGTTGAGTCCTCATTCTCCCCGAGCTATAGGAACCACTTGTGCTGGAGTGGCTGTAATGTAGCACGCCAGGCAGTGGCAATTGTGCAGGGACTTATTCTGGTGATGTTATTGACACGTAGGAGGTTCACTTGTGTCGTGCTCCAACACAGTGGGATGACGGCAGCTTGTGTCTTTCAGGTAGCTTAGAAGGAAAACTTTGGGAATCTGTAGCATTCTCTCAGATAATACTATGGGTTTTTATTTTGAAGTGCCTTAGTAAGAAGCTTTGCCTGCATTGTTAACAACTTTGCATTGGTTGAGTATTTCATCATTTACTCTCCAAAAGCAGGAGCTTTCAGTTAAAAGAGGGTAACTGTCCCAGCCTAAGAGGCAGTAGGTACTCGAATTTTGCAAGTGCAGTGCTGGCTACTAGAGTAAGACTATAATCCATGGCAGCAGGAATTAAAAGGAAGCAACTCTCTCATAGGTATTTCAGAAGTCTTGTCCTCTTTCTCCTGCCTACTGTACTTACATCACAGGAAACTAAACACCGTACCCTTCTTCCCTATTTTGCCCAACCCTATCTTGCCCTAAAAGAAGCATAAATATATAAAATTAAAGTTGATATGATGTTTAAAATTATGAAGGTACTTCCTATCGATTTTAGCTTGTACCTCTGCTTGTCCTTCTGAACAATTGTTGTGATGTGTAGAACTGGCTTTTGCTTTTCTACAAAGTGTGAGGGAAGGAAAGAGAAATGAAGCTGCAATATACATATGTAGATTATTTCATTTTAGCATAGCTACAGACTTGTTTATTTCTCCCCGTTTTGAAGCCTAGGGTTCAAAAGTTGACCTAGTGTGCAGGATACTTAACACGGAAACTTCTATTGACTATATTAAGAGAACAAAGCTATGCTGTCACCTTTTGAACCTTGCAAGTTCCTGTACTTTAAGTTCCAGTATTCTCCTTTGTATACCTGACACTTGTTATTTATAACATCAGGCATAGATTTTCTGTAATTATTGTAATGAGATCATAAGATTTCTTTTGAAAGCAGGGTTCATAGATAATTTGACAGATTATTTAATAAATCATGTGTTATTTCTCTAAACCTTAAAAAGTCCTGTTCAGGGGAGATTATTATCTTGTCAAAATTGTCATAATCACAAAAGACATTGAAATATAATCATATCTATTTAAGAAGGATTCAGCCCACATCAGCTGAATTTTCAGTATGTGTGTTTTTCAATATCTGAGCAATATTTTAATTGAGGGACCAGTAAGTGCACCAATTTTCCTTGTTGCCAATCAGTGCTTATATAGAGTAACTTTTCAATTTGTGGTTACATTGACTTTGCTGCTACAGGCACAGGTATTGCTTGTGTAAGGCAAGAATGTACAAAAAGAGGTCCATGTGATTATGCTACAGATGCCTTTATGGTATGTATTGCTGGAAATAAGGAAGGGCATAGCAGTGTGACTACTTAACCTTTATCCAAATGTTTTACATGACTGCAGTGAGCCAATGGAGGCAGATCTCTGTTTCAGAGTCTTCAGTTTAAGGCATATCAGAAAATTTGTTGATGTACAAGACGACCTTACCTTGATGAAATGG
Organism: Rhagologus leucostigma; assembly: GCA_013397725.1. Lineage (NCBI taxonomy): Eukaryota > Metazoa > Chordata > Aves > Passeriformes > Rhagologus > Rhagologus leucostigma. Next base: position 679,134 of record VZTD01001501.1, on the reverse strand, counting down.
AATCTGATCTCTATATGTTATTATAACTTAATAATTAAACCACTGGGTTCTATCTCCAGTGGGTGGAAGGTTTCTTGAAAAAAGTTGGAGATTTGAGTTTGTTGTTTTGTTTTGTTCAGGTTTTTTAATGATCATTGTCAAATTTGACCAGCAAATTGACTACAGGACAATATAAACTTCTTGCAGCACTTCCTTCACTAAATGTTTTCCTGCAATTTTGTTGCGGTCATTTCTTAAACAGAAATAAAGATATATGCCAGACTTCGTACAGACTTAATACTGGAATCGCTGTGAGCATCCCTTTTTATAAGCTTTATTTTGCTGTAAAAAGGAATCATTAGGAGAGAAAATATGCTTTGAGCTAACTTCTGTAACTGTGTAAGTAAAGATCATCTAAAAGCTTTAAAGAGGCAGCATTGACTGTCTTCTTTCTGTTTTCTTTATAATTACCTCTTAGTTTTCAAAGCTTTGGGCTCTGTCAAGCGCAGGTTAACCAGTTTTTTTACAAGAATGTTCTCTCACTGGCATTGATATAATGAACAGAAACTGAATGAAATTACTGAATCAAGGAACAGGATTTGGAGTTCTTTTTCCTTCAGCCCTTGCACGAACTCTCTTGTTCTGGTTGCTTCATCTTGGGTTAGACAATGCTGCTATTCAGATATACTTCATCTTTTTAGCAGCATTTTTGTAACTGATTGGTGACATCAGAAGAGTGATCTCTCGCTTTTTTTGTTCTGGAAGCCTCTCCTGCCACTTGTCATGGAAATCACTATCTTATCATTCCATCTCTTCTGTGAAGATATCGTGCATCTTAAAATGAGTCCAGTAAATTACCTGGATCAAAATATTTTTTTTTTGTGAAGCAAAAGAAATTTTCATTTGGGAAGGAGGTAGTTGAGCTTTTGCCTGCTTTCCTGAGAAGTTTTTGATTTCTTTTTTTCCTCAGAGGAAAAAAAGCTCCCTGCCATCCTAATTTATCATCTAATAAGTAATGTAAAGGCATTTTTTATAGAAGTAGCCAATATCTTTCCACTGGACACATAATCGCTGTGGGATTACAACTTGGTACAAATAAATTATTTCAGCTTTCAGAACAAGAGAACGCTCTTTTTTACTTCGATGTAGTAATAAGGAAAAATTCCTCTGAGAAAAATGAGTAAATATCAGGCTTTTTGCACTCACTGTGAAGAGGGAACTTTCATTCTATGACTTTTCCCTTATATATTAGTCAGAAGGGATATTGAGTTCTACCTAAATCACACCTTTCTCTCCTGACTGTCTTTCTAGGATCTAATTTTCACTAATTTGTGTATCATAACTGTCAAAAAGTTGTTCATCTTTTTTTTGTGAGCAACTAAGACATTTAGGATATCATCTGCATGTCATATACCCCATGGGGATATGTATAAGGATTTCTCAAATCATTTTAGGCTGTGTAGTAAAGACATTAAGGCTAGAATGATAATACATGAACTGTGGCAAAATTCCATAATATTCATTAATTTCATTGTAGGACTACTGAAGTCTAATTTGATCTCCCTGCCAATTTAAGCTACAGCAACAGCATCACTAGTTACCTGCAGGCAAATTTACTACCCTGTTTCAAATGTACCAAAGCGTGGGGAACCACTGATCACTATGTCTAAGATGGCATTCATATCATGTTTCTGTCATGTAGATTAGCAATGATATCATCCTTACAAAGATGTGCTGCGTTCGCATCTCTTGAACAGACAGATCAGTGTTTGTATGTAAAAATATATATGTATATTTTTACTGCAGTAGGTCCTAGATTAGATCCTTATTATATTAATCCCTGATCATGCATTATGAAGACATCTAGAGCTTGGAGAGATACACAATCCAAATACACAAATGTTTGATTCAGGGTAGCAGTTCTGCAATCCCTCGGTAAGCTGAACTTCTTGCTAGAGGTTTGCTCCTCAGTAGATTCCCACAAGTACATCTATAGGGAGCTTCCCTCAAAGAAGGTGAAGCAAAATCCCAAGAGTTTCTCAGATAGCATCCCTTTTGCAGCTTCAGCTCCAAGGACTCAGAGCCAGAAGGAGGTGCTTGTGTAGCAATTCCCAGAGGTGTCTGTTCTCCCATGGTCTTAAAAGGCTGCGGGAACCTGTTGGTGTATCTCCTGCCAAGGGAGCACAGCACTCAAATAATGTCAAATTAGCTGGAGAAAACTTTTTATACATCTTATTCCTGATCTGAATCTTTTAAGCAGCCTGTAATTAATTTCGTTAGTTGCTAAAATAATCTATAATATCCTATTGCTCTAAGGAATAATTTTATGACAGAGATGTTTCTTAGGCTGTGAACACAATACTCACTTGTGAGTTGCTGACGTGTATAGGTATAGTCACTAAAAACAAACAAGTTTTCCTGAAATTATAAATATTTTTAGAATTTGGATGATTCTTACAGGAACAGTTTCTGTCCCTCATTAGTGTTAATCTCTTATTTTCAAGTTGTTACCAAGCCTGCATCCTTTCTTTGCAGACCATCTTTTGTTGGCTTCAGTCTACAAGAATAATGTCCTTAAGACATTACTGTTGTATATATGTTAAAAGGGAGCATTTCATTCGATATGAACAACTTAGATCCTCCCAAATAGGAAAAAGCTAATCAGCATTAGGATACATTATGCAGATCATAACAGGATGCATTGCTCAAAATCCTTTAAAACAATTACATGGGAAGGAAAATGCACCTTCACACTTCCTGCTGTGTGGGGAAGCTCCTGTTTGCACACTCAGGCAGGGGTTTTTTTTTTACAGTTTTAGTGAAATTGGAGAGAATCTCCACAGACAAGAGATGGGGAGGCCTCCAGCTCCTACCGTGACTTGACAGCCTTCTGCCATGGCCCTTTCAGGCTCTGCCATACCCTGACACAGGGGCAGCAAGTGGGGTGGTGAAATTGCCCTGTCCCCAGGGGCAAGTGAGACTGTTCTCCCCTCCTCCTCCACTGGGTGTTCATCTAGTTGAGAAGTAAGCTTCTAAGTATGGCTTTTTGGGATTCACCTATGGTTTGACCAAAAGACAATCTAATGACACTTTTTTAGTAAAAAATGTTACAATGTTCCCGATGAATATGAGCAGTGTGCAGGGGTATTTGTGGGTTGGATTGCTGGGCCAGGCCATTGCCATTGCTCAGGAAGCAGTATGTTCAATTTTACAGCAAAAGTTTAAGAAAATTTGATTTAAATTACTCAGAAGATGAATGCAGCTAATCACAACTACTGTAATACAATTTAAACAACAAATAAACAATTATTTAAATAGAGCTAGTTTAACTAGTGTAATTTAAAGAAATTCTTTGTTTGATGGGTATAGTTTTCTTGTGGCACAGCCCCTTTGCAGCACTTCATTGTTTACTGGAATGAAAATTGAGCCAATATTGATTAATTTATCTGAGTAATTTGGATTTTTTTTTTTTTTGTGTAAGTCTCATTGAACCTGTGTTTTGAACTTTATGCTCAGTTTGTAATGTCATACAGGCACTACCAAACCCTCATGGAAATGAAATATTGTACTTCTGCCATTAAAACATGATAGATTTTTTTTTTAAGATTGGTAAAGCATTTTCAGTAGCTGGGAAAGAAAACAATTATTAAAGTGTGATTTTTGTATCATCAAAACTTAATAATATTCCAGTTTGTTGTCACACATTCTACAAGCAATACCAAGTCCTAAGATATGTATTATTTCATCTATAATTATATACTTGGTATTAAGGATAACATAGCTTTTCAAAAAACACTTCGATTTTTGTACTGTTTTTTGTAACCATGTACTACTATAGTACATGGTTAATTTTACCTGGCCTAACTAGATTCTGAGTATTGAAATCCCAGACACAACTTTTGACTACAGGCCTGATAAGAATTTTCATTTTTAATCTGAAATGATTAGACACTGTTTCACCTTAGAGGCATGTGCATGTTTCACCTGTGTGTCTGGCTTACAGAGTTTGTGAAGGGCTAAATTCAGGCTCACTTATACTTTGAGTAACTCGTGGAGTGTTTTCAGGATGCTGAGTAGTAGGACAATATGTTAGCAGTGTCCTTGACTTTCTCTTTTTTTGACATTTGCGTTCTGTGGTTTCTACTGGTGGAGAGGGAAGAATATTTTGATATTTAGATTTACACACTTGGTTGGAGCACTGATAGAATTTTAATCAGCCTTTCCATTTCTCATTGGCCTTCCTTTTAATTTACCTTTTTGATTTTTACAATAATCTTCTTTTGGTTGACCAGAATTCTTAAGCACAGCATTCTAAAGTTATATACTGATGGGGTTTATTCCAGTTTTTATCCTTGTGTCTTATGAAATGAAACAGAATGAGTATCCATAGGTAAGTCTCAGTCACTGATGCAGTCCCTGGAATTCTTATCTTCCTCCATCTTGTCACTTTGGATCTTGTCCAGAAGCTCTGTAGCTGTTACCAGATTGGAGAAAACTTTGCTGCTTTTTGGCCCAAAGCACTAGGTGGTACAGGAATGCTCTGCTTATTTTTTCTCATAGAAAAAGCAAATATTTAAATCTTGATAAGATTGTCCAGGCTTATAGGATCACTTATTTCTGCCTACGTCAGAATCTGTTCTGCTGTTCTGCTGTGTGAATTTAGTACGTCTCTGACTACATTTGCTGCATCAAATGAGATGTAGAATAATATCAGTTCTGTGGCTGAGAAGGCTGGGATGGTGAATAGTAGGGTTACTAATTCACTTTATGTGATATGGTTTATATCTTTGTGTATCTATAACTGCAAATACAGTGTATTTTGTTTTTTGTATGTGTCTTGGGATACTCTTAAGTCAAAGTGTCAAGAAATTTTTAGCAACCACAAGAATCAAAATTTCATTTTAATTGGATCTAAACTGAGAGATTTTTTTTTTTTTGCTAATGATAATTGGAGCCCCAAAGCCTGTTCTATCAAAAATACTAGGTTTCACATAACTTGTGGTAAAATCATGGTCCTCAGATAACATTTTGCTTAAGAGAATCTATCAACACCAATCAAATAGGATCAATTTATTAAAAATCTTCTCTCAGCTTGAATTTTAATACCAGGTTGCACATATTTCCATGTTCTGTAGCATTAATGGGAGCATATGAGCTGTAGGTGCTGCTTTCTTTATTATTATAACTGAATTTCATTAGTCTATAGACCAGGACCTCATTGTGATTAGCTCAATCCAAGCATAGTAAAAAGTAATTTCTTGCTCCAGAGAACAATCCAGCTTGTTTCCTGTATTCAAAATAGGATTGAGGAATGGCCTGAAAGTGACTCTCCCTAATAGGAAATAATTTGACTCAAAGTGACCATTCTGGGTAAAACAGATCCTTGTGTAATGATCAGTTCTGTGCAAGCAGGTATGAATGTTTGACCAGTTGAGTACTAATTTCTTTTACTAATGTAAAAGAACCATCATTGTATTAAAAATTTAAATTCTTATGGTCAGAGGAATATTTTAAAATCCTTAGTCTTCAAGTGGAGTTGTTACCAGAAACTAAAGAGCTTTGGAACATTTTGGTTGCCAGTGTTGAAGATGAGATACAGTTACATGTAAAATGGTTTAGTGTTACTTTTTACAAACATATATTGCAAACCCTTCAGCAACACCTCCCTTGTTCATTACATCTATTCTCTTACTCAGTCTTCTTGCTGACAAGTTTACTGAAGGTGAAATAGTCTCTTACATTTCGCTGTGTAAGGAAAATTTTAACTACGGTGTACCAGGATGAAATCTAATGTAGGAATTAGATTCCCTGCTGAAAAGGAATGCTCCTTCCTTTGACTTCTAAATCACCTAGTAGTGGACAATCAGAGTTAAAGGTCTTGACATAACCTCTTTGTTAATCTTCATTGCTCCCTTATTTTCCTTGCCAATGTTTCTTTCTATTGAAACATTAAAACTTTTGTTGGAAGAGATTGTTGGAAGGATCAAAGATGAAAATTACTTTAGAAGCAGCAGTCAAAACATAAGTACAATGAAAGAAAGCAAAGTATTTAGATTTTTTCCCTGGATATCTCATGCATCTAATGGTTGGTTGACACCTTTGTTAACAACAAGTACCTACTTCTGAGGTTCCCCAACAGAGGGCCCATGCTCACAGGCTAATCCCTGGCAATGATAATTGTATCTGGGCTTTATGAACATGGTGCTGCACAATTTTGGATGTCTGTGGTCCATGTAAGTGTTTTGAAACAAGATTATGTTTAAAAATAGCATTTGTGTGCATTGAGGTTAGGTTTTCAGTAGATTTCTACAGTAACTGACCCTCCTCTCCAGGTTTAAAATGTTTCAACCCAGCATCTTCAGTGATGTAACATCAACATTTTAAATTATGAAGACTCTACTAGTTAAACATTTATAAAGTGCCCAGTGCTGTCTTTTCTTTAATATATTAAAATGTAATGTTTTTATATGAACATCATTATAAATTTATAACAAACATGATTTGTGATGATGCAGTGTTCTATGGGCTGTGAATTACTGTCCTAAATTTCACACAGCAGATGCTTTCTCTGGGATGCAGTGCCTAGTTGATGAGTTCACATGATGCAGCATGAGAGTATCTCACTATTTGCATTCCAGCTGTACTCTGCTTATACAGCTTGCTTTTATAGACCACTCAGGGGGCATTTTAAAAGTGTTGAAGGTGACACACAATTCTCAGTCTTGTCAAAAGCTTATGATTACCTAAATTCTTTAATATCGGTAAAAGAGTACTTCTTCCAGAAATATGTAGTGTTCATTAGAAATGAATCAACAGATGCATGTCATTTCATATCATCCAATAGCTCCAATGATTTAAAATTATTTTTTAAAGGAATTATATTGGTGTACTTAATTGCAAGAGAACTGCTGTGGAGTATAACCCCAGTATACATTGAAAAGTCAAAATGATATGTTCCACAGTCCATAATATTCTACCTTGTGGACGAAAATCTGATTTTTGTGCTGTAAATCCTTGTAAATTATAATGTATAGACTTACTGCATATTAGAATCACGTCAGAAAAAGATAATTTAAAGCAAAACCTGCCTTGTCTGTGCTAAACAAAATGCACGTATAAAAATCTGCCATGTATACAGGATGCGATGCATATATATGTAATGTGTGGTAGGTATGCTAAACAGTGGAATCTACCAAAATAATAATTTGAACAAAAAACCCATTATTGGTAACTGCAATTTGCTATTGTCCCATATAATCACTTAAAAATAGAAGGAAGAGTTGAGGTAGAATACCCTTTGCTCATTCTGACTGAGTGCTTCCTTTGTGGCTTTTCATGCAAGAGGCCAGTGTTTCCAGGGAAGTGCCAGCACAGGGCTCTTTATGTGTCCTCTGGGCAGAGGTTTTCCCTGCAATGGGCTTGGGGAGATATAAAGGCAGAATTTCCCACTGGGCACAGTGCTGCTTGTCCTGAGTGCTGGAGCAGAAAAGCTCTGTAGAGGTTACTAGTATAGCAGCATTTTGTCAACTGTAAAATTTAAAATAAGAGTCCTTATTGAGTAGCTGTGTGTCGCTTATTTTCATTAAGAGCAACAGTCTGCACAAAGCCAGATTAGAGTTAGAATCAATGTCACATTAACCTTTTACAATCAAATAATTCTCATGGAAATGAGTATATTAATACATCCTCATACTGCTACTTTTCTGCAAGGTACTACCAGTATTTAAAGACTATAAAAGGTAATTTTTGGCATATGTGATAAAACAGCAGATGTTCATAAAGCATAAGAGGAATTGTGGTTTGTAAAGATCAGGGCCCTCTTGTAATTTTAAGTCATTAGTACAGTTTAGTATTTGCAATATGAATGGGGGTGTATTCACAAAATGGCACACCATATTTATTTTCAAAGTCCGTAACTCTGAGACAGCTAGGAGTAGTTTGTGCAACACATATCAATCAAAGTTATGTGAGACCTTGACTCTGCTAATATAGCAATATTTGTTTTAGTTTGGTGAGGAAAATTCTTATTGCTGAAAAAAAATTACAGATGTCATTGAAAGACCTAAATAATAGGCCCTCAGGTTTGCTAGAGTGGACTGTTGCTCCACTGAGGAAATCTGATGGCGTCAGAGAGATGCTCATGCAATTTATTCATGTAACTGTAGTTCCAAGATGAAATATATATTACATTTTGAAAGTGAAGTTACTTAATCATGATTGATTTTATAGTGTCTTCTAGTCTCTATATCACCATTACATTTGATAGGAACTTTTTCTTGACATCTTATTCTGCATTTCCACCGCTACTTAGATGTTTTTGATTCTTCACTCCATTCCTCAGTTCCAGTTGCTCCTGGTTTTTTTCTTGAAACTTACTTCTTTTTCTGTTGTTTTTAATGAAGCTGAAAGCAATGGATATTGGAGGCCCAAAAATGTTAAAATGCTTTCTCTCATCTTACATTTTGACCGCTGCAGATTTCAACAAAATCTTATTTTCCCTCTTGCAGCTTCATACTTTAGTTTTGCATAGCTATTTATGATCTCAAGAGCACATAATTGCATTAGTATACTGTTATGTGCTTGTGTGTGTACAGCTATTAGATTTATATACTCTTCTGTAATCCTTTTAAATTTTCTCATTAAGTTATAATTTATCCTGTTTTTTAGTATTTCCATCTACATAATGGCTAAAAGTTTTAAAATTTGCAAGGATTTAAAATATCTTAATTTTCCAAATTTAGTTACAGAGATTCCTAAGGAAATTTGATTTCCTGGAAGTACTAGTTACTCATGAATGTCAGACCTACAAAAGTTTCTCTGGTTTGGCTGCCCAAATCATGAGGTATTTTAAGTCCTAGTCCTTTATTTCTCTTATAAAAGGACTGAAAGAGGAGACCAAAGAACTGATGAGGAACCAGAAATTCCATGGGATATGAAGTCTTTTGTTTAACAATTTTAATTACATTGAAGTTCCCTCAGTTGTACATTTCAAGAAGATGAAATATAATGAAGTAGGATGCTGTGATATGAGACTAAGTTGTGTGGGAAACCTGATAGTCTTCCTAAAAACAGAACTAGAATCAGTTGGCTTTTGGGTTGTAAAGCTTGTATCTGTCTTTCTGCTCACGCCCCCTTTAACAAATTGTTTTAAATGGGAGATGAACCCAGTAATGATGTAATCAAGCTTTTTACCCATGAAGTTCAAATGGCTTTGAAATGAGGCAAACCATATTTGTCTATCATTACTAGAAAATAAAAGCCAAACATCAGTCTGCCAAGATTGTTTTATTCAACTTTTGCCTAATACCTTGTGGAGTACTTAAAGAACTTAAAAAATTATGATACTTCTACTTGAACTTGGATGAGAAAGTGGAATACAAATGTAATCACTCTGACAGTGATTTAGTGACCCTGGAACATCTGGGATTAAGGCCAGGTGCAGAAAACAGTGGCAGGATGTGGATTGGAATGTGAAAGGAGCAGCATTGACTACTGCTTAACACCTGTATGTGAGAAAGAAAAATGATGTCTTGAAATGGGTAGAGGTGAGAAATGTAAAGGAGTGATGAACACTCTCTTAATATCTTGGAAGCACTGCAGTTCTGAATGTAATTCCCAAACAATATGAAACACTTTAGATTTTGAGACTAGTGAATATAATGATTTTAGTATGATAAGAATCTCGTGTCCTGCTGTGTACAGCCTGTCCCCTCTGTAGTGCTGATCCAGCTCCCCACTCAACCTACTAGGGTTCAGCTTGCAGCCTTTCTGTTCCAGAAGAGAGGAAGAAAAGGGGTTGGAGGTTGTGGCACTTCTCATGTACCTTTCTTTTCTCCCCTCTGATGGACAGGTGTGTATCTCCCACTCTGCTGCAAAGAAAATGGATCAGAGCTGGACTTTTATGTTATAATGTCCATAGTGGGGAATGCACTTCAGTGAAGTTGTATGTATTCAGAAACACTGTAGTGAATGAGAAGGGGCGTTAAAGCCACCATGAATTATAGTGTCATCATTGGATGAGGTGTTCTAGGGATGTTTTCTAGCCACAATCACATTAATAATGAGAATAGCAAGTTACTTGAACCCTGATCCAAAAGACTCAAGAATACAATATTTAGTGGTGTCATGCTAATGTCATGTGGGACACAAATGCTATAGCCCATCAATTTGTTTTAAGGAAAGCAAAAGGAGTGTTTCTGCTCAAAGAGAAGACCAACCAATGTACATAAAACAGCTGGACAGCTGTTGGTCCCACACTAATAAAGCAGCTGTAGGTGCGGTAGCCTCTGCACCCCCCAGTCTTCCATGACCCCAACTGCTGTGCAAGGTGCCGGTGCAGACGCACTCACCCACGCAGTGTGCTCCGGCATCCAGCTTCCTCCATGCGGAAGGGGCTGTGCTCCAGCCAGACCTGAGACCACATTTGCAGTACAGAATGTATGTGTGTCTGGTCTAGGGACCACTGCATAATGCAAGCTTCACCTTTGTGTCTCAAGCTGTGGTCTTGATTTTGTCTGGAAACTTGAGACGTGTGACTAGAAGGATCAATCTGATAAAAAAAGTGAGTTTGTGTCACTTGGTTGGCTCAAAGGGCTCTTTCTTCTTAATTGTTCCCTGGACAACCGTTCTTTTTTGATGCTGTATCTTACCATTAGTCAGAGCTAAAATAACGTGTCAGACTAGTACAAGTTATTTCAGACCAAACAAACGTATCTCCTAATGCCAAGTGCAGAACAAAGGTCAGAAGAGAAGGGAAACTTTTCCATACCTAATTATATATTTCCAGATGTAAGAAAGACCAGCCCTTAAATTCAGTGATGGTGCTGGAGTTGCACATTTTGGCTTTCAGTTCACCACTACAACAAATCTGAAGAAAACTTCAGGGAAACAGGTTATGTATTTCTTTCATAATTAATATATTGATAGATATAATGTTTGAAATACTGAGGTGCTTTATGAGAGAGTTGTCACAGCTTTCATATAAAAACAGAAAAATCAAATCAAGAAAAGCATAATATTTTCTGCCACTCAAATGGCTTGCAAAGCTCATTATTTTTGTGTTATTTTCCTGACATTAATCTTTTCACTAAAACTATGTGGTTGAAAATAGAGGGATAATTAGCATTAGCCCATTTATGAGAAACTTCTAGTGACAGAAGCTTATTTATTGTTGTGTACAATTAAAATATGATGTGAACACATGAGAATTTACATTAAAACAAGACTGCAGCTTGTCAGCAGTTTCCTTTGTTCAGCTGTGTGTTTATTAGGCTACAGCTGCTCACCTACTTTTATATGACTTTATAGTAATAGCAACATGTTCATTATTGTAGATGTCTAAACCAGTTTGATTACACAGCATACAAGCAAAAATATATGATATAATCTTTGTTAAAGAATTAGATCTGGAAGTAAGATTGTATACCAACAGAAAAAAAATACATTCTTGTTTCATTTCTTTATTGTTTTGGGTTTGTTTGTGGGTGTTTTTTTATTTATTCCTTGCAGTAAGTTGTTTATGTATAGCACCTGAGGTGTTTTATGTAGATTGTTTTGCTGGTTTATTTGGACAATTTCAGTGCATCTGCAAATAAACAACTTGTCAGAAAAAAAGCACATTTTTTTTCCTAGTTCTGTCATTGTATAAAGTGATTTCTGCAGTATAACAGTTGGCATTTGTTTATGTGTTTAAGCATCTCTGGGACTCATAGTCCCAGAGTTAGGGAGTTATTATTGGGAGTTTCAGCTTTATGTTCCTTGGCGTAGATGAACCATGGCGGGAGGTCACATCGCAAGATGCTCTTCCAGCTCCTGTAACTGGGTGGGTGGTATTTCAGAGCCTACAAAATGGAAAGCAAAAGTTTTGCCTGTCATTAGTAGCCTGCTGACACGCAACATGAAGGAAAGCAAAACAAGATACTTACTTCTTTCTGGCCTGGAGACATGATCAAGCATAGAGGAGCTGTTAGCAAGTCCCAATAAGAAGTTATAAAAGAAAGTTCCAGGAACCTTTCTAAATGCAAAGGTTTTGTGCTTTCAGGAGTAAAATAGGGTCATCATATCTTCAGTGTACCTAGGGGCTGACGTACCAGCATTATTAACTTGTGCTGGAATGGTTCACATTGTTCTCCAGTCAGAGAAAATACTGGTGCTGGTAATTTCACATATTTTTTTTTGTCACTATGTGCAAGTCTAGCTACCCTATGAACTTTCTGAGAAGATAGGTATCAACTTGCTCAGCTTTCATGCTTGCTCCATGTCTCTTATAGCTGTCGATGTTATTTCTGTTTAGAGGGTTTTATTTCTCATACTTAGAACTGTGTATAGACACAAAGTCATAGTCCGTGACTTTGACCAGAACCTTCTGGAACAGAACCAGGATTGATAAATGAACAAGCACTTTGGTCACTAGCAAAATTAAGACTTTAAGCATATACTTCAAGTTCATTAATGTAAACCGAAAGAACTGTGCTTAAGTATTTTCTTCTGACTTTCCTGATGGGAAGCAAATTTCCTCTCTTCAGCTTGTTAATATCTTTTAAAAGTTTCTTTGCATCCCTACCACCTTATTTGTTACTTTTGCTTCAGATGGAAAAGTAGCAAACTCTTACTTTTTCGGGGAGTGATCAGCTACTACTAGAGCTATGATAGTAGTCAACCCAGCACGTACAGCAATTGAATGTTTCCTGCTGCTTCAGTATGCACTGCTTCAATTACTAGTATTTTTTTTTTTGTTTGGGAGTTTCTGAGGAAAGGGATATATCTTTCCTTTCCGTTACTTCTGCTGTGCTTGCCTTTGGACAAAAGTTTCCCAAGTCCCGTGAAGTCTCACTGCCCTGTATGAACTGTTAAATTCAGTTTAAATGCCAAGCAGCATTTACGACTGTGGTCTAGATTCACTTCTGATTTTAATGTTACATTTCTGCTATTTCTCTTTATCTAAATGTAATATCGTTGACATTGATTTAAATGGATTATGTTATCATAAATTACTGTTTCATTTACATAAAATAATTTATGGAAGAATATATTTATATTCTAATGCAAAAATTATGGTGCTTCTAGTTAATTAATTAAAGGTGTAAATAATTTTCTAGAATTATGCCACATACCACATAATCATCTCCTTATTGTACTTTCCTAATTCTAATCTCAAAATCATTGAGCCGAGTATGTGGGCAGAAACCTCTGAGTGACACATTAGTGGTTTGTCCTCTGATGGTGTTTTTACCATTGCAGCTTTAGCTCAAATCTGATTATTAATTTTAGAATGTGGAGCAGCTCATAATGATCATTATACACTCCTGTGAAGTCCCCGAGTAAAAAATCCACAAATATTTTAATGTTCTTACATTTGAAAACTGAGGTTTAAAAAACCCATCGTTTTAACATTGTAGGAATCACCCACTCATGAAAGTTTAATCATCGATTTAAAACTGACTGTGATCTAAAGCAAAGAAGGAAGGAAGAGGAGGGCAAGATAGAAGATGGGTAGAAATACCCCTATATAAGAGCATCTGAGCTTAACCTTGAATAGCAGAATTTCTTGGCAGGGATTTGTACTAACCCTTCTGCATACAAAAATGAGAGAGGTATGATACTCAAAAAGTGCACTCACATCCTGCAGTTTTCAAAAAAGAAAATGGATTCGATAGTGTCGTTGAACCCAGGAGGAATTAGACATGTTCTTGGAAGCCTGAATTTTAAATAGTGTTAATTAAAATGTGACCTACTATCTTTTACCTCTCAGTTGAGATCGTATTTTTTCTTTCATGTTTTTATTCTATCACAGGGGTTTTTATTTTTTTTAACTCCTCAAAATGCACTTCTGCTCTTAAATGTAGCTGCTATTGATTGGTGTGCTTCCACTCAAATGTCCCAGAAATGCAGATAAGAGAGCAACGTGATATGGTATTATGAGAGGCTTCATGCACATCTCTCAAGAAATGCCTCCTTCACTTATGTGCATGTTTGCAGTGTCACTGAAGAGGGAATCTCATAGTTTTAATCCTCTTGATTTCTTACTTTTTCAGTCTGGATGAACAATCATATCAAAGCAAAAGTCAGATGCTATCCTAAAATGTTTTGGCTTTTTGAAGATGCAGATAAGTAGACTTTGGTTAAGACTTGGGAAATGGTAACAAAACTCAAAGCCAATGTTAATTTTCTTGCAGTGCTTGTGGAAACAGCAATGAATATTGGTAGGATGCAATGCAAGTCAAATTAATCTTTTACAGTGGCCATTAATAAAACAAAAATTGTTTCTCTTTACTGAAGCTGATGTCTGTTAGGCAGACTGTTTTCATGCAAGTAAGAAAAGTTTCAAGAAAGGAAATGAATGGGTTTGTGACAGCTTATATTTTTAGCAATTCACTTTCTTTTTAATTTTGAATGGCAGAATAGTAGTTGTAGTACTTCAAAAATATTTAAGACAAGATGCATTCCCTTTGCATACCTAATAGAGGTACTTTACCTCTGAAGTTTTCAGCCTTGACTTAGCTGTAAAGCTGAACACAACTATTGGGAAAGGAAATATTTAGTGTACATATTTGAATTTGGCAAGTCTGCCTTTCTGACCCTGATTTTTATGTACGTTTAACCAGCATTGGTTTATTGATCAAAGAAAAAGACTGGGGAGGGAAAGGGGTCAAGCCAAACGAAATATCATTAGAGGGAAAAAGTTTTAGCAGAAAAGAGAAAGTTGTAATCCTAAATGAAAATTTTGTTTCATTTTTATATTTATTTTAAACATCTGTCCTTTATGAAATTCAGTCAAATTTTAAACAAAAAGAGTGTTTATAAATGGTATACTAAGACACTTGATAGAAGAGATTGCAGTGCAAATTACTTTGAGACGTTCAAAGCTTGGTTTTGTTCTTTTAGTATTATTGTGTTTCTTATATCAAGGAAGTAGCACACTTTACCAATTAATCTGTGCTAACAGTTATATGGATCTGTGTTAATTGGATGGATCTTCAATAACTTTCAAACTCCTGCTTCTGTCATTAGTCAGAAGAAGGCTAATTGTTTCTGTATGACCATTTTTGGGCTTCAACTAGTGGATTGTTTTTGTGTATGTGCAGATATTACTGCAAGTAGAAACTGGAGAAGTCATTGGGTTTCTGATAGGATGAAATTTCCCTGCCGAAAACCAAACCATTTCCCCCATGGAAACCAAACAGTGGTTTGCCCATGAAAACCATTTATCTGAAAAAATACCAGAGAAACATCTCTGTAAAATATCTGGTTTTAATTGAGGTAACCATTTGAAACTACCTGTCTGTTCATTTAGCTATTTCACCCTTTTGTATATCAGTAAAGGTTTCTTCTTGCCTTTTAACATAAGGTGCTGAAGTATTTATTGTAGGCTTAAACCTCTTCCAGCTGCTACATAAGAGCTGACTAGTCCTAACAGACAATCCACTGTTCATTGTGCGAGGAATTGGGCTCAGCTCTCCTCTAGGACCATCAGCTTCCACATGATGTTTCTTGGGGTAGTGATGTGTTCAAGCTGTCTGTGGGTCACAGCTGGTGTGCATTTGCTGCAAATCTTTTTTTTCAGAGTGCTGCAACTTGGGTGTTTGCTGCATTAAATTCTAGAGGAATTAAGTTGTCCAGAGTACTACTGTGTGCGCTCTGAGCAGAAACTGCACTTTATGGCAAATACTACAATGTGTCACCCTTGAGAAAAGAAAAAGGAACTTTTCTAAGCTTGGTCAAGACAACTGTAATGGGAATATGTGAGCCAGTTTTAGTCTCTGCCTGCAAACGCAGGCTGTGAAAACAGCACATCCTTGGGAACAGAGGGGTTGAATTGTGTGTATCAGCATCCCGTTGCTCATTCAACATGTACACACATGAAAACTCACCTTCAGTTGTGCAGCTTTTCCTTAGGCTTCCTATTTTTGATACAGAGACTACTATTACAATTCCAAATCTGACTGCAATCTTAAGAAAATACTCCAATCCAGATGCTTAGATTCCCAGTGCCATAGTGATGGGTTGTCACTGGTGCAGAATGAGGCAACTTGATTAGTGTGTGGAAAGGACAGAAAATTACGGTTGCCTGCTGATTCACCCTGTATTGCTTTTGGGTCACAAGTGGAGTCTAATTCAAGATTTTGGATTTTTATCTGTAAGACTTCAGATTGGATAAGTCCCAAACTATCACTGACTTCTAACCCATCTAAGGACCCATTCTTCTTTGCTGGAAGCAGTCAGTCTTGTCTGTTGAAAACATACTAATCTGAAAGGTTATTTTTGTTCTTGATTACTTTAACCTGCTCCATTTTCCGCTCAGGAAAGTGAAACTAATTTGGTTTCTGTTTATCTCACTTCCAAACTCTTTTTTCTTTGTCCCTTCTTTTAGAGCCTGTTGTTTTTCAAAAGACACCACCAATTTGAAGCAACAGAAGTATTTAAACTAATATTACATACCGAGGCATCTGTCAATTGTTTTGATAGTGTCAGGATATTTTATTCTGTCATTTTTGGTTGCTTTAGCCAAGATGACTATTGATAGAATCAGAAATAAAATTCCTGATTCTTAATCCTATAATGTGACCACAGAAAATAATGCTATATTAAAAAGAAATTTAGAGCAATTTAGATTGGGGGGGGGTGTGGAGGAAGGCATATAAATCCGGTGTTAAACTTGTGGATATAGGGTACTAATCTTTATGGATGCTGTTGGACAGTAAGTGTTCTCCATTCAGTTATTGGAAGACTGGGCATGCAAGAAGATGAAACTTAGCAGGACTAAATTTTTGTGTACTTTCAATAGGAAATTACAAACAATCATTGAGATCAAACACACATATTGATCCAAAGTGCCATTATCTCAAGGAAGTTGAAGTAATGTGATTTCAATAAACCTGAAAAGATCAGCAAATATTAACACAATCTTCCATACTCGCTTCTGTCCATACCATTTTGGTGTCTTTTTGCAGAATGGTATGAGTGTGACAGGGAAGAGATTTTAATGTATATTCTGATGGATGAAGATTTAAAAACTATTCCAGAGAAGGCATTCATCAAATTATGTGCACTACAGAACAATAATATTGTATCTCTTGCAAACAGATTTCATGCTGAGATACAGTCATCTTAGTCTGACAATTGAGATGCAAACTAGAGATTAATTTGTATTTTGAGAGATTGTTGCATAAATATGAGAAACTTGTTCATATTTTTTTTTTTTTGGTAGCACAGCTCTGTTGGTTTTTTTGTACAATTAACCAGCTAACAATCTTCCAAGACACAGATGCAGCATGAAATGGGTTTTCTTATTTATTTCAGTACTTCCCATGTTCACTAGATTAAGAAAGGCTGAACTTGTATCAATAGTTAGTAGCAAAGAGTTAGTAACACAGCAGAGCTGCCCCAGTTGTGCAAGCTAAAAGGTTCTGCTATGTTAGTCAAAAAATGCCAGCAGTGGGGAACTCCTACATCCTACTGAAGTTAGTAGACTTTGAGCTTGCTTACTACCTTGCCTGATGAGGCCCACAAGTTCAATGTTCCTAATTTTCAGATATACAGACCAACTGCTACTTTGTAATAATGAGAGAAAGCTCTGGCTGCAAATATAGAGGTGCCAGTAGAGTTTGCTGTGTTTAGAAGTGTGTTGTGACTTTCCATCTACTTCTCATTTTTCTGTATCACAGATTTGTAAACTGGAAATATGCAGTAGGTCTACAGTAGTGTTTCAAATATAAAAGGTTTTTAACAGCCACCGCACTACTGTGTTTGATAAAGCAAAATGGGAATTACAGAAGCCGAACATTTTGGTCAATATATCTAAGTTGCACTCTAATAATGGATTACATTAGCAGAGATGTGTTCAGAAGACCAATCAAAGATTGCCCGTATTGACTTGTGAGGCCCCCTGCTATCCCCATGGAGAGAATATAACTACTTACAGAGGTGAGAAGGTTGGGACTGAGGCCAGGGAGACCAGCTGGCTGGGATATGCATGGGCTGATTAAAATATTGTCAGTACATAAGAAGCAATGTTTCTTCATTTGCACAGCGATGTGTTTACAAACAGTGGTTAGTTCCATTTTTATTGAAAGTGAAATATTCTTCTTCTCAACCATGCTCTTAGAAAAACAAAAACTTTTTTTTACAAGAATTAATTTCTGCTTGTGTCAGTCCCTTCCACCCACACACCCTGCATATGCACACAGTAATTTAACATGACATTCAGAAAGAAAAAACAAACACCATTTACAATCAAGACATCAACCTATGTTTTAAAATTCAGATTATACAAGTTCAGTGCCTGAATTTGCATAGAAAATGTCTGGTTTGCATAATAACATGAAAACTACTTTCCTTCTCTAATATTTGATTTTTAAGTCCATTTAGTCATAGTTCTTTCTGGAAGCTGCCAAAGCTTTAATACTTAATTCTGGTAGTTTTAAATTCTGGTCAAAATATTTGGTTTGGTTATTTTCCATCCTCTAGGCTTGCAGTCAGATTTCTTGCAGGCCTCTGCCATCCAAAAGGTTTTCCCCTGTTCTTGCTTTTTTTTTTAACTGATTATTTAGGCCTTTCTGGTGGACGTAATAATGGAGACTGGGAACTAAGTTTGGATCTGAGATTGTGCCAAGTACTTTCTTTAGACCAGAAAGTTAACTTCAGGGGTTTTTTTAGAGGACTTATTTTGTAAGGATTTTTTCCAGCCTGTCATGATAGCATTAAGTATGTCCTTTTGTTCAGTCAGCAAGGATTTTGTATGTATGACACACTGTAGCCAAACTGTAGTCTTCTCAGAAACATGTAATTAAAGATGTCAGGAAATTGTAGGTTAGTGTTCGTAAGAAGTCCAGCACATTGAAGTGACTCTGACAAGCCCTCTTGGTACTTAGGATTTACTTTCTCGCCATAGATAATGCTTTGCTATATAATTACCTTCTTTGGACGAATAATTTATTTTCATGCCTTTCCCTTCAGTATTTTTTCTTAACTTACTGCTTCAGTGAACAATATTTTTTTAAGCAAGATAACAATACTGTAACTTCAGAAGGGAAATACTTGCATGTCTGTAAACAATGTAGTCCAAATACAATACTGCAGGTTTTCCTGCACCAATATACGTGTCAGAATGTGAATTAGGGGAGGTAGTGCCTGTATCCTGGTTTTCTTATTACAGAGAAGCATTACAAAACCAGAATGATTCAGACTTGAGAATTTTAGTTATTCAAAAGAATTGGATCTGTGAGAACTGTATTCCTTAGGAAAGAGTAGACTAAGAGACCATACTGATTTATTTTGTATCCTGAGAAGATAAGAAAGGATGAGCTATCAGGTTATTTAATGGAAATAAGACTAGTACAGGGAAATATATTTATTTCTCTGAAAGGAGATGGGGACTAAGGAAACACATGTAGGTTTCATTTCACTTGGAAAAGAGCTGAAATAGTTAACAGTTTGTTAGGTGTAGCAATCCATAAAGTTACTTGCTATTAGTAGTTGAAAGTAACAATGAGGTAGTGATCCAGATTTATTAAAGCTGAAGTTTAAATTAAATTTGGAGTGGGGTTCAGATGTAAATACTCAGAATTTCAACAGCTTTTCTTAGAAGTCATCTGCCAGAACCAGCAACAGGTCAAAGTTTGTATTAGTAATGGATCAGATTTCATGAACTCCATTGTTTATTTATCACTGCAGATATTTCTGCAAATTGGATCTGAAGTTTCTGTGGAATGTCTTTTCTAATAGGCTTTTATCAGAAGTGATCAGAAAATAGTTACGAGTAACCAAAAGCCAGTGATATGAGTATGTTTGAATAGAAGTAATGGAAAAATATCCCTCTGTCCCAAAAGCATAATTTATGTCAGAGTAGGGTATAAAAATCACTACTCTGAGGTCTTGTCATGCCACACTTACAAGTGTGCCACTGTAACTGGGTTGGCAGAGTTGTGGTGCAAACCTCCCTCATACTGATGTACCATATGCTGAGAGCAAAACCTGTTTTTGTTGGCAAAGGTAGCAGCTGCCTCAAATCTCTGAGTGACAGAAGCCACCTGACAAATGCACTCTTATCTCGGTCTAGCTGTAACATAAAGCATAAGGATCCAAATAACCTGCTCCATTGAAAAACAAGCAAACAACCAAATCCCAGAAGTCACACCCAAGAGAGACAAATGTTTTGAAACAGCAGCTAGTGGAAGTTAAAAACAAATCAGCATTTAGAAAGATGCTGGCTTAAAAAGACAAATGGTGCTGTATACCTAGCAGAATACTGGTGTGCTGCCGTGACTTTGAGGGGACCTGTCTGCAGGGTTGGAAGTAAAGGTTTCCTATCCATCTGACATCTCCAAAAATTATTTTCAGATTACAACCAGAATTTCCTCCTCTGCTTAATATAGCTTGCTTTTGAGGCTAATTTGAACTTGCTGTGCCGATTTCATACTGCAGTGAATGAAGAACAGTCATGATTAAATCATCAGGCAGGGAGAGCGGTAACAGTCTGGTGTACAGCAGTATCTCAAATCACTGCATCTATTTTTGCAGTGACTGTTAGACTGAATATTACATGAAATTAAAATTTTGATTTAAAAAGAAACACAGTTTTTAGCTTCTACACAAGTCAACAAGTTTATATATAGACTTTGGGAGAACAGTTGCTTCACAGTTATCTGTTAACAGGAGTGGAGAAATAAGGGGGTTTTTAATGCTAGGAGTTTTCGTAAACCAAGGTGTGATTTCACAAGATTTCAGCTATCACAGCAGCTGAAAGGGAGTGGGTGACTCTTCTTTCTGACTCTTCTCTTCCTTCCTGCCCCTGCCACACGGTTCTGTCTTCGCCTTGCATCAGTTTCTGTGCTCATGGACCACAAGATGTGCCAGTTCCACTTGCTGACCTAGCAAAGAAGAGCTGCCACCCCAGGCAGTTTTCTGCCACTTTAGCAAGCTGAATTAGTTTAATGTGAAATTGGGTGACTACTAGAACCCATCTCTTTTTGTAATAGCAAATAATTTGTATCAAGCGATTTAGTAAAGCTGTGCCCTTAGGGTGAGGTTTCGCAAAATGCCTGAGCCGTTTTTGCAGCTTGCTGCTGTCAAAAGGAAGAATTCCCCAGGTACATGTTTCCTACTGCTCTCCCTGTGTTTGGTGCTGCCCCCTTTTTCGGCTGGCTCAGCTCACTCAACTGGCAGAAAATGAACCCTGCAAAAGTGTGAACAGTTTTATGTCAGTTTAGTGAACTGAGCTGGGAGGTATCAGACAAGTGCCAGAGCCAGCACGGCTGTGGGCTGGCACTGGTTAGACTCATAAGGGAAGAGGAGAGGGGGAAAACCTCTTTCAGCAGCAGAGGGATGCGAGGTTGGCTCAGCTGGCTTGTGAAACCACGTTACTTCACACAATAACACAACCATTTTCTCGTTGTGAAGATGCTCTCTGGTATGGAATTCATTTTGGAGATTAAAAAAAATGTTCTGTCATTCAAAGATACTAAGAAAATATATGGCTTTTTTTCTCCACGATTAGATGGTTCCAAAGCAAATGTGAAAGAGAATAAATAGTACTGGGGTTTGGAGGTATTGGGAGCCAGAGATTATCTACGATGTGTGCCGAGTAAAGGAATTTTTGTTTGTTAAGTTTTTTATGCAGTCTAGCACTTCTGCAAGGAATACTGAGTTTCCCTGTGTTTCTTCCTTGAATTGAGGAAAAAAAAAAAGTTAAGGTGTTTCTGTAGCCATTAACACCCTAATTAACACCTTACTCTTCTTTCAAATGGATTGATAGGAGAGTTGATGGAGCTATAGCAGCTGGAGGCAAAACTTTCTTGGTAAGTAAGATTGAAGCATGAAAGGGGGAGAAATCATAAAGAAAGAGCTTGGTTAATATCCTGAAAGGAGGAAGTATAAGATAATGAAAATAGGGCAATGAATAAAAATCAGTATTAAAATACCAGCGGCTGGATCACTGCTGTTATCGCTTGGCGCGTGTTTGTTGGAGGCAGTACTGCTGCACTGCAGGCTGGAAGGAGGTTTGCCAGCAGAGCTCATTGGGGGAGCCTCCTCCTCAGCTCCGCAGCACAGAGCCGCCTTAACTCCGTATTCAAATGGAAATAGTCACTGGGGCAAGGCAACTTTTCGCAGGGATAACTGTGTCTGTGGGAAGGTTCTTGCCAACATTGTTAATGATACAGTTTCACGATTGCTTTAAGCCCGCCTGTGTGTGGGCTGGCGTCAAAAAGGGAGGTCCCAGCCATGTGTTTTTGCCGCCTCTCTGGTGCCAGTGTGAGCGTGAGTGGTAAACTGTAAAACTAATCTAGGGGAAAAAGCATGGGAGGGTTTGGCCAGATCGCATCCCTGATTTCTTACCATCTGATTGCACAAATGCCAGCGCTGGCACTGGGGAGGTTGGCTGGGGGGCGGAGGAGAGAGAGGCCCTTCAGCTGCATCTCCGGCTCGGGCTGTTTTACAGCGGTGAAGAACGCACAGTCTGGGGCGGGGGGGGGGTTTTTTTTTAAATTATTATTATTATTCTAAATGACTCATATCATTGTAGCACATTTCAGGATAGAGATTCTGTCCGGAAGGCATTCGGTGCTTAGGAGGCTGGCTCGGCTCTTGCTCCATGTAGGTCAGTGAGGAGTGCGGTCTCCTGTTCCCAGCATATCACTACAGCTACTGCCAGCAAGAACGCAGAGTTTCTTAATTAATTTTGCTCCGTGTAATACAGCACACACCTAAGCCTCTGATGGAGTAGAACCATAGTTTCCAGTTTAACAATGTATCAAGGCGTGTCATTAATATACAGTTACATATGCTAAGTCCTGTCTTATGTAAGCAATAACACACAACAAGGTGTGTTTTAGTCAGCCAGTGTGCATACATCTTGGATGTACTGGGGCAGCAGTGTTGCTGAGGGCTATGACACACCCAGGGTGTGGGTGTATTAGCTGACTAATCCACATTTTGTAGTGTTACTGTGTTTATAAAATACATTGAAGGGAAAATTTTAAAAGTAAATTGAAATCTGAATTGTGAAGAATCAACCCACTGCGTAACTGAAAGTGAGCAAACATATCTCAAAGAAGTAACCAAAACTGCAGGGCTACTTCTACCTTTGAAACTTCCCTTTTTGTGTATCTTCCTCACAGGTAGCAGCCAGGGATTGTGGTGATTTGGCTGTGGAAACAGCTGATGTTTACTGAGCCATTACTCCTTAGATGCTGCCGTTACTCTTGGTGAAGTTGTCCTGGTCTGAGTCTCAACTCTAAAATCGCTACCTATATATAAGGGAAAAAGGTTCATGGAAACTCATTTTCTGTATATTTTATCTGACATCCATTTTCTGAGTTTTTTCCCATGTATCTCAGAAAAGAAACATTTTTGCCGTAATATTTGGACCTTGAAATTTCAGAATGATCAGTTAATTTTAAATTGAATTAGTAGTTACTTGCATCTTGTTTATGTGCAGGTGATTTTGCTAGGAGCTAGATCAGGTCTTAATGGTGAGCCATTTTTAGTTCATTGAAGGAGAGCTATAAGCTGTGAGTGACACAGATACACAGGAAGTGACACGATTCTGCTGGGGTTAGTGCTCTTAGCTTCTTGGGAGTCTGCACTTTTATCTCAGATATTTCTGCATTGTATTTTTTAGTATGCCTATACTAGCATTCAGTTTCCAGCTCTGCAATGTTTCCTTCTCTGAGCAAGATTAACCTGTTATTGGCTATTTTTAAAAGTACTGGGTTTGTTGGGTTTTCAGTCCTTTTGAAGTTAAAGGATTTTAGTACTTAAGCTAATGTTGATGATCTTGTACAAACACCTGCTTTCCTTCAACTCTGAAACTGGGGTATTTTTTTGCCTCAAAGAACACCTATTGGATGTTCACTGTTGACTTGATGCTAAAATGATTGCTATCTGTTAGCCACCCAGCTCTCAAGGTATCAAGGATGCCTGGGAATATTAATTCCACTATTAATATTGTCTTAGAAATTAAATAACCTAAACAGTAACCTTCCATTCCCCCAAAATCACCCTCCCAAAAAATTCTTCCAAAACCTTATTTACCTATTTATTAAAACAAATTGCTGATAAAATGAGAAACTCTAAAACATATTATTTTATAGGCTTTGTCCCTCCTTTGACTAGAGAAAACTAAAGATCATTCTGCTGATGTCAAAGCTGATGTAAAGGACAGTCAGGAATATACTTTTCCAGTAAAAGTGCCCAGGTGCAATCAAGTATTGTTGTATCTTTTGTGGTAACGATATGCCTGTGCACAAAAACAAAAGAAGTTTCATCACTGTGCAAAGCACAGTGTTTAATCGCCTTTGGTTTACCTGTCCAACTGACAATTCAAATATGTTCTTAGCCTAATTACTGTGCTATTTTGATACAGTTAAGCCAGCATTTTGCTTCTCCTCTCCATAACTGATTGGTTCAGTTTGATTTTTTTCTCTCCATACCTTGTGCCTTGTCTAAGTCCTACAGAACTTGCCAGACCTACACTTGGCCTTGCATGCTTTGGCCTAGTTCTGAGTTCTTGTAAGCCTGACCTTTGACCACTGTTCAGAGTACAAATAAATGATGTAAGTGACTGTTATATCTCTGAATCAGAGAACCATTTAGGCTGGAAAAGACCACTGAGATAAGTCCAACCATTGACCTAAGACCACCAAGTCCACCACTAAACCATGACCCTAAGCATCACAGCTGCCTCGTTTCTGCTTTTACTAATGCAATATTTAGGTGGTTTGGTTGCACAATAATTCTTTTCTTTCCCAGTTACCGTAAGTATGAGAATAGATAAGCTGTTTTCTTACTGTGAGTGTGATGCTTTAGAAAATATCACCTTTACTACTTACAGTCGGAGGTTGTAAAATGTGAAGGTGTTTGGTGTCTTAGAAGTCTTCCTGGAAACCACAGGTAAAGAAAATTATATCTTTCAGAATGTTGTCTTTTATGATCTGCCATCCTTAGTTAAGAATCCTTAGCCGGACAAAAAAAAAAAACAATTTAACATCCAGTGAATGAATAATTTCCCTAAGCAATTTGATCGCAGTGTTAGAAGCAATCCATTGTGGTAAAGTCACAAAAACTGTATTCCAGTGGCAGGAGGTGGGAAGTTATCTTAATTATTTGTCTTCAGTCATGGCAAAATTATTGTAAGCAGATATAAAAGAGGAGTAGTTAGCATCTACCTCTGCAGCTTTAGAACTGGAAAATAAATTACAGCCTGTGTTAATTGGAGCTCATTTCAACATGGTGCAGAATGCCATTATCTGCGTGGTATGGCACTATGGTTCAAAATCAAAATTTACTTAAAAGGGGTCATTAAATTTTCCCTTAAGAATTGTAGTTCAGCTCGTTCATTTATCTTGATAAATTGGAAAGTTGTTGTTTAGGAGAATGAATGAATGACTAAAAAACATTGCTTGCTATCATTAGGGTAGTTTACATAGTACAGAACAAGCCACTGACATGGGTATATTTTTCCTGCCCAGTGCAGGTGTGAATCCTCAACCAAAGTTATTACATGTCTTAATCAGTTCTCCTGTATGTGATAGTACTATTAAAGGATATGATTTTAGAGAAAAAAAATTTATATTGACTTGATGAGATCCCTGTGGATTTAATTTTATTTCTAAAAAAAAGTAAATCTCCTTCAGAAAGTTTCTGTACTAATTCCATCTTATTCTACAATCTTAAAACTTATCTGATATCCCAGTAACTGTAGTAACCATTTTTTGTTTAAAATTACTTCGATGAGCCAGCTATTAGCAACATGAATAACTTGATCCAAGGAAAACAATTTCATTTGAGAGATTTGTGAAGACCAAACCTCATATGTCTGAGTTTTGCTTGGACAGATAGGTGAGGGATAGCCACTTGTGGTATGCATCAATGACAAGCTCTTCTGCTCCTTGGTATCAGCTAAGGTGAGGCTACAACAGAGAAACTCTTAACTCTCAGTAGCCTGGTATCAGCAAATCAAATCAGCACAGCCTCATCATGGAAAGTTGAAATGAGGAGGTGTGAGTGGCTTTGAGACTGTGTGTGTAGAATATTTTTGCATTAGAGATACTAGATCACATGTAGTTGGTAATTTATTATGAGAAAACTTTATTTTTAAATAAAAACTGTATTTTTATTTTGTTCTGTTTGCATTACTACAAGTATTCCATAACTGGTTTGACATTGCTTGAGAGTATGAAATAGTGTACCTGGGCAATACTCCCATCACAAGCTTGCTCATGATGTTGATTTTTATTTATCTGAATTTCCTACGAGGGAAGTAACGTTAGAAGTTACTTCCAGGAGAACCATTGTTCAACTGGAATAGAAAAAGGGGAACATTTCTGGGTGTGTCCATTGGGTCTGCTCAATGGAGCTGAGTAGGCTGAGTGGTAGTGGGCAGGAGGTGCTTTACAGCCTTTTTGTACTGCTATTGAAACTCTGGTAGCAACAGACATATTTAAACATCTGTCATCAGTGTTATTCTAGTTTGATTTCTAAAATAATAGGGAGACAGGGAAGACAAACAGCTATGCTGGGAAGTCTTTATGTCAGCACAGTGCTTAGGAGAAACACTGTGGTGATGCTAGTGAGACAGCATGCTTAAAAGCATGTTAGCCAAAAGACAGCAAAATATTAATTTTTTCTTTTGTTTTGTGGCATTAATATGGCATGTGTGGTTGCTTATTATTGGGGTTTTCTGACTTTTTCTGTTGTGTAACAGTTGCCTGTAACTTTAAGATGGTTCATCTGTGATTTTTCATAATAGGTGGTATCCTCAGGTAGAAACTTTTATAAGATATTATTGATGAAATTTCAGTTTTCTGGAAGATTATGAAGAGGTATTATGTTGTTACTATTATCTGGTTGTAGTTTTAAAAATTCTAGTGGCTTTTGTTTAGCTCTGCTTTTCTGAGAGCTTGCTGCCTGTGACAAGAATTTGACTTCTCTTTTGACACTGTGGGTTTGCCATCCCTTGGAATCTTTCCCTATATGGAATGTTTTTAAAAGCTTGAAACCCTTTAAAAAAGTGACAGTTTCTTACGTGCTTATTAGAGATTTCTTCCGTATTAGAAACAAGTATCTGGAAATTTTGTTCTGGCTGAGTATGCTAAAGCTTCTTGCAGTAAGCAGCTGGTTGTACAGTCCCCCAACAGCTGCTACTTCCATTTAAACGCTACGTGCATCATCCCAGTCTGAGCCTGAGCCTGCATCTTATCTTCCCCACTCCTCAGTGTAATAAGATTGTAAGTATGCCATACCTAAAAATAAGTATGTTCCAGTATAGGGCAAGGGAGTGAAGCAAGAGCCTGCACTTCATGATTCTTGCTTTGGGCTAAAGTGAAACAGAGCTACAGAACTGACAGTAGAACTTCAAATTTCCCTGTATATTCTGGGTCACAAGAGCCAATGGTCTGGAAAATGTAAATTTAATGCCTGAGCTAATGTTTTCATGTCTGTTGATTTATTGTGATCTAATGTTTGAGTTCCCACTGGTTGGTCTTCTTCATAGTCTCATGGAATCAAAGCCACAAGTGGAGCAAAATCTGTGTTTTAGCCAGTTCTTTAAAATGTGCACTTTCTTGCGTGTGTATTTTCTGTGCTCAGTTTAAAAGTCTGTAGCTGAAAACTTTGCTCAGTGTTTTATTCAGTCTTAAAAACTGATTTCTTACTGAAAGGCTATAAAAAATGGTATCTGACTGGTCTTTTAGTTATTCTAGATGGGGTGCTGTAGTTGTATGCATTACTGTTAAACATAGCTTATATTAGTGTCCAAGTTTGACAGATATTCAGGAGCTGAGGGATGCAACCTTGGGCAGTTGAAGAAATTTTGGTGAAAGTGAGGACAGCTGAACAGCATGGCAGGGTTGAACCAGTTTTCTCATTTGAAGAGAAGTAGAACATTTCAAGTTTACGTCTTAAGAGTCTTAATTAATCATTAGGCCTTCTGAATGTCCATGTTGACAGTGTTTTGTTTGTTTGGGGGTTTTTTGGGGGGAGGGGGTTGGGTTTGGTTTGGGTTTTTTTTTTCCAGATCTGTAACTCATGAAAATAATTTTCAGCCATTTCAGACACACCACTATAAAATCCACTAGTGAATTTGGCATGTGATTTACATTTATGCATAGCTTTCCTTTCTAGGAAAAACACTTATTGATTTGAACACATACTAGGTGCCTCAGATAGTCCCTCTGTGATTTTGCAATTCTGAAACACTGGTTAAATATGAAGATAATTTTTAATTAGGTTTCCGCAGTGCTGAACTTGTTGCAGCCTGGTCTGTTCTCCATTACTTTGCTGGTCAGAAGTTGTTGACCTTTAGATTATGCTTCAAAATCCATCTGTTGCTGCAGGCTTCTGTAAAGAGAGATGTAAAGAAATATTATCTCCTGTCAGTCAGCCATGTAAACAAACTTGAACGCAGGCAGTGGCTCAGTTTCCAAGATCTGAGTTCATTCAAAATAAGGAGGGAGAGGAGAAGCTGTGAACCAGTGCTCCCTATTCACTGGAGAATCCTTTCTCAGCTGTTGTTCCCTACTAAAATGCCAATGTCCTATTTTCAAATCCTCTTGCTCTCCATGGGAGAAGCTGCTCCGTAGATAACCCTAACCACTAATTAAATCCTCTCCTATGATCTAGGAAGACAAAGGCCATAACCTCCATTTGCTTATCTCTCTGTGCCCTCCCCAGTTGCCAGCTTCCAGCTTGTTCTTATGGCAGTCTCACCCAGGAGACTTCCTTGTTAGCAGTCTGGTATTTGCACTTTTTGTTATGTACCCATCAGCTGTCTATTTCCATACCCTAACCACTCTTTGACATTTCCCCTAATTTAGCACTTTCTGTACCACAGCCTTTAAGACTGTCTAGAGAACTTACCCTCGTTTTTCTCCCCGATGTTGGTTGGTGACGTGCTCAAGAGTCTTTGGTTTACAGATAAACTACAAGTTAGTGGCCTTAATGTGTTTTAAATATGGTCATTCCAGTAACTTTTATTCATATAAATGCCACTGATGTGTCTGAAGTTTCTGAGTCAAAGTGAGACTGACAAATAGTTCTCCTCATTACAATGCAATGATGTTCTTGCTCCTTCTCTTGCATTCCATTAATTGTCAATGCCTTTTAAATATGCAAATTTTCCTCCACTATTATGGTAAGCACACTGTACTCCACTATTTTGGTTACATTCTCAGATGTTTGCAACGTTTTCTAATTTTAAGTTCCTATATTTTATTAGTCTCTCAACTCTAAACCTGTGATTTTTGTTTCTCATTGAAAAGCTATCATATCCTATCTTTACTGCACTGGCGTGTCCTATGGCAATAATATTCTTTTATCTGTTGTCTTTATTAGAATTTTTTATTTCATTTAGAAAGTGAAGAAAGGTTCTGCGTTTCTTGGCTCTGAGCATCTGTTCAGAAGACTCTCACAGTCTATACCCATTACAAAATTATCCTCTTCTCATAGTTTTGTGTATCTTAGTCCTTTCCACTGCCTTATCCTTCTAGTGCTTCTCGGCAGTGCTCACGTTAAACAAGAGCAAATACACCTGTAATTTGTTCTCAGAGTCAAAAGCTAGATATGCTATTATGATACATTTGTGTGCTTGTCATATATATGCTACAAATATGTGGAAACATGCTCTTCAAAAACTTTCTCATTTGTGTTTCCCTGAGCAAATTCAGGAATGGCACCACACAAGAAATGTCACTCGGAGTGTCAGTTTTGAGGAGAGTCCCTCTGGTGTATGAAATTTTTGGATGGAAATGTGATAAAGGGTGGACACAATTAGAAGGTGTCTTATCTCCAGGAGCTTTATCCAGGAAACGTTTCAAGGGAAATCATAAGAAATCATTTCAAGCTGATGAGATAGCCTTCCTCCATGTGAAGTGTCCATCAGAGAACTTCCTATTGTCTGCGGTCTTCTATCTCTCTTAGAATGTTTATGTCCATAAATCTTGAGGTGCTAAAAACAGCTCATTGGAAATGCAGTGGTAATTTAGGTTATTGTTTGTGTTGTTCTACCAAGTTGGTTAGTATGTGGTATTTAGCAAAGTCAGTCATCCAGGTTATACTCCAAGGTGTGTACTTCTCAAAAACTTGTCTCATAAGAGACAAAGATGCCACTCTTCATGTTTAGGGATAGTTCTCATTAACAGCTCAAATGTTCATCAAATGGACATACATCATCTGTAGTGGAGATAGTAATTCATCACTATTTACAAAGATTTTGAGAAATTACTGTAACTTTGCATAAGAATTCACTTTCTAGACTGACACATGAAGTATTATTCTGAAGACAAGAAGAGAGAAAATCTTGGACTTATACCACAAAGATCACTTTTCAGGCTTCCAATTTTTGCCTGTCACACAGTTTGATCATCTCAGTCTGGTTTCCCAGTATATAGAATCGTCTTAAAAAAAAAAAAGGTGTTACAAAAAAGAGATTTTGGAACAATTTGACCAAGTGAGTAGTAGCAGTCAGCTGGTCGCAATGTAATTGTCCAAGAAATTGCTGAGCCTGTAGTTCCGATATGCAGCCTATCAGGTAAACCATTACCTATACTAACATTTTTTAAAGGGCTCCAGGGATCATTCTGGCAATGAACTCTGACTTTTGTAAGGCTGAACTATTAGCCATGATAATAGGGAAAGAATGGGTAAACAGAAAGATAAATACAGCAGATTACATAAGGGTCAATATAATGTCTGTGGAGGGAAGTCGTATTTATCCAGTTCCTCCAAGTGAGCCAATAGTATGTGAAGAATTGTAACCTGTTTGTTATAGTGGACTAGGAGTTTGAAAAGGCATTTCTTAAGGCTTCTCAGCAGAACTTTCAAAAGTAGCTGTGAGAAGCCATGAGACTGAGAGGTTCTTCTTACAGATTAATAGCAGTTTAAATGGTAGAAAATAATAAATTGCTGGTATTGCACCATAAATGTAGGTTATTGTCATAAACCCACCAGGATCTTTGCTCTGCAATGCATTCATAAATTACCTGGAAAAAGAGATGAAGAGTGCTACGACAAAGATTTTTTGATTATATAGAATTATTCAAAACTAAGTCTGATGGTGAAGAGCTGCAGACAAATCAAAATATTGATTGAATGGGTGACAGAATTGCAGGTAACATTCAGTAATGATAAATACTGAATAATGTATATAGAGAAAAATCCTCCTAACTCCTATATGGGCCTTGAGGCTTGCTGAAGATTGATTCAAGAAAAATATCTATGAAGCCATAAATGAGTAAGGAGCTCCCCTTTGGCTGGTCAGGCCCACAAATAGGCACAAGCTCCTAATTTTGGCTAAGGTCAGCCTTTGGCCATTATTACAATAGCCAGTCAGATGAGATAGGCTTTGTAGAGGCTTTTTGGAAGTTTGGGCTTGATAGGAGGGAAATACCTTTCCTTCATAGTGCAGGTGCTGGGACGTAGAGAAGGTGTGTGCTGGTCCTTGTGCTGCAGCAGCAGGAAAAGGGCTCATTGGTGGAGGGCTCTGGCAAGTTGTCGTCCAGTGCCTAAAGTTGTCATCCAGGAGCCTAAAGGCGCTTGCCTTACCCACCCTTGAGTGATAGGAGAGTGTAAAGTCTGGGTGCAGAAAGACGACTGGGCCGAGGCACGTTGATCACACATCCAAATTCTTTGGGAAGAGATTGGAGAATGTGCGTACATCTACTCCTTGACAAAGTAAAAGGGTACCAGGAAGCATGTTAGCAGCCTCCTGGCAGAGAATTACACCTCTCTAACAGATCCACAGGGAATGCAAGGAGAAAGGGCTCTCTATGTACACCTTTTCTCTCTGGATTCAGTTTATTCTGGCTCTTGCCAAGCCTTGTGGGATTGACCACAAATGGTCAGCATGGAGACTGGGAACAGCTGGAGCTGTAAAGGAAGGTTTAGGCAGGGAAGATAACACTGATCAGTGATAACACTGATAACACTAACACTAGGTGCTGGTGTTGTCTCAGCACCTAGGTAAAGACCTAATCGGAAGGCAGGGAATCTTTCCTTTCCTTTCAGATGACAGAAATCAGACCCAAGACTTGGATTTTCAGGAAAGGTGGTAGCCAACTACTTGTATCTTTAGAATGGAGAGGGTTTTTGGCATCTTCTAAGGTGGTCTCTTTCTTCTCACCGCCTGTATTCCAGAGGACCATATCCGGGGCTCTTTCAAGGACTCAGAGTGCTGATGGTGGTGGTTGTTACCTTCTTATATCACTGTCTCTACACACGGACTGTGAGTGCATCAGTGACCTCCTCTAATGTTGTGAGGAACCTGCCCCTGTCATGAATGAAGTTTGCTAATTTTGTTCCCTAGGACAAATTTCCAGCATCTACTCATGGGTGTCTGTGGAGGGATGGCTGGGAAAACTGGGTTTGGAATGATCAGGATACATAAGGCAGTGCACAAGGGGAAGAAAGTAGGAAAGGATTAGCAGGAGAGGAAATGATACCTTCTCTCAAGATGTCCCTGTTTATCCCTGCTGAGGAACGTGTCTTGTGTTTGGTGGCTTTGGCCAGCTGTACATACCTGCTGTAAGCAGCATCTTAGAACCTGCAGGAGCTTTTTGTTGATAGTGTGGAGGGAAACATCTATGGATAGTTAGCAATTTCCATTATTTAAAAGGACCACATTCCTTCTTCTTGGTCCAAGGGACAATCTCTTTGGATTTGTCCTGGGCCCTAGCACAGGAAGAAGCTGTTTTCCCTGGTAAGACATGAGCTTTACAGAGGGATCCTTTGAAAAACACGACAAAGAACTTACCTAGCCTTCCCCATTCCTTTCAGTACCGCCAGCACATGGCTGGGTCTTGCTCTGATAACTCTGGTGGGTTACCCTTGTGCATGAGGGAGGTTCTTGCAGGGAGAAGGGGCTTGGATTATGTGATGAAAGGAGCACTTCTGGGGAAGAAGGAAAGAGGGAAGAAGGCTGTATGAGTGGAACACGTTCTGGTCGTGTTGTATCAATTAATGTGTGCCCAACCCACTGATTCATATGTAAGTAAGGTCAGTCCATCTGCCTGTGCGGGCTGTGGGCTTGGTTTGCACAGTATCAGTTTGAGATTGATGGTCCTGTTGTGAACCAAGAGCAAAGAACTTGAGACCTAGGAGGTGGACTCTCAGTCTGACCCAGCAGTCAGCACAGAGAAAAGGTATTATGTCATACAGTTGGTCTGTCACAAATCCCATTAGTAAACCAAGTATGACAGTAATAAGAGTTGCAAATAGTTCATAGGCTAAAGTATGTTCACACAAACAAAATGTCTGTAGAACAGCTATGACTAGTTACTTAATTAAAATGATCGATTTACTGTAATTTATGGGTGAAACTAGATTTTAAATTCACTGAGTACGTAAATGATTGGAAATGATTAATTGGCTTTTATTAAATGAGAGGGAGGACTAGAGAGTGCTATGTTCTGAGCAATTGACATGTGATAATGACTGCTCCTGCAGAAAAGCATAATAGAAAGTCATCTGAGTCACTCATTAACGTCTACCACTGCCCTCTCTGTAAATTATAAGTCATTAAAGCCCAATGTAGCTACTGTGGAACTTAAATAATAATTTTTACCTTACTAAAATGTTTTATTTGATTTTACTGTAGTAGTCTTAGAGGCTGAAACTTACTTTGAGCAGGTTGGGGAAAGTAAACCTGATCCAGAAAGCCAAAGCCTTGTTTTATATTACTGAAGCAAGGGATAAAAAAGAATTTAAATTGTTTCATTGTCAATCCATTTCTTGGTTTCACTGCAAAGAGTGATGATTTTTCTGGCAGTATTCTACATGTATTTTCTAAGAATAGAATGAGAACATCACCTCATCTTTTACAGATTATCAGATGTCCACCAGTTGGGGGAACTTTGTGTTGGGTTGAATTTAAATCAGCAGTTTAGATGTGAAAGACTCAATATCTCATTAGCAATCCCTTGATCCACCCAGTTCCCTTGGGTGCTGTTTTAGAATGATAATCCCAATCATTCTTCAAATCTTTATAAGCAATCAGTTTTAAGTGCAACTCTCAGAAGATAAGACTTCCTGCTAGTTAGCTTTACCAAAAAAACGCCCAAAACACCCCAAACCAAAAAAAGCAACGCAGGTGAGCTAGGGGCTTTGATCAGACAGGTATTCTTTTTAAGTCAGATTTAGTAATTTTAGATTTTGTTTCTACATGTCTCATACTATGCTAGGGAGTAATCCAAATATAGTATTTAAAAAAGGGTGAAGAGCTTCAAAATGAACTTCTTAGCCAATTTAGATTGGCTTGAGTGCTTGAAATAGTGCAATAAATCTATTCTTTAATGTGCAAAATTATTTTTATCCTGACATAAAGGTAATTTCCAGGTACCTTAAACTTACCAAAAAAAGCATAATAGATTTGGTTGAATCAACTATCCTTCAAAATCTCCTTTAAAATTCAAAAATCCTCTGACAAAGCACTGAGACTTTCTTTAAAAGTCTCATTGTCACTATCTAGCTTACGATAATAGTTTCCTTAATAGAGTGCCCCTCATGTTACTTGTTCTCTCTGTTATGTGGCCAGGGCCTCTGTGGGTCTTTGCTGAAAGCTGGATTTGCTGGTGTCAGTAGGAGTTGAGTTTATTCCTTTTCCTGGAACAGTAATGAGATCATCACATCAGCTTTGTGCTGTGACGTGATTAAGTTTGCACTGTGACTCAGTTACCTTGTCCTGGAGGACAAAGTTGTAAGATTGGTGGGCATAGGAGCAAAAGGCGGTATCTTGTGGCAGACATCCAGGTGCTCATTCTGCATCTGAAAACATTGTGTTTTTAAAGAATGTAAGAGTATGTAATGACTTCTTGTTTAAAAGGAATCTCTTTGCCTGCATTTCTGGAACTGTTAATATTTAAATTATTGGCCTAATCAGGTTAAGTGTAAGGGCTGCAACATCTAATTTTAAGGCACACCTTGTTCATGGTTATTGTGCAAGGGCAAATGCAAAACATGGATGTAATTAGCTGCACATCAGCAAAAATGTCTGAGGAATTTTCACTTGAAACCTCTAAAAGAAAACAAACTGCTTTATTAAGTTAAAAGTGTTTTATTTGTAACCTGCACATATTTATTATGAATACCTGCATGTCATAATAGTGCTTTAGGGTTTATTTTCCATAGTCAAAGTGAAAATGAGAGGGAAAAATACCCAGTTCACAGCCTGATTAGATCATACTGAAAGATGGGTTGTGGGTAGCTGGTTTGTACGCAGTTCGATAGGACTGTCTCTTCAGCTGAAGCCAAGACTGCAGAAGTGATGGTGCTGTAAGCCAGGTGTGAGGTTCACTGCCTGATCTGCGTGGGCAAAGTTTGTCAGAACCCTTGCATTCAATAGGTTTGCCTTTGGTCAGTGCTATCCATTCCTTGAACTCTACATTCACCCATGAGATAAAAGCAAAAGTGTATAAAATAAGAAAATGTTTGTTCCTCTGCTCATACTGAAATACAACGTGTTTTGAGATAACAAAAGCTTTCTCCCTGAAAGACTTAATCATGTAATTCAAGATTGAAGTTTAACTGGTCTCAGCAAGCATTTCATGGCAAAACAAACACAGCATCACAAAGCTGGTTAACATTCAGCCACAGCTGCTGCACTCATATTTATTCAATTTTTTCACTAGGACTTGCTCTGCACTTTTAGAGAAAAGTCACTTCCCTAATTTTTTCTCAGTAGACATTGACTTCTAGGCTGTTTGTTCAAGATAAGCATCAAAATGAGGTTGCAAAGGTCAATCTCTGCTGTATTAGAGAGTTACAAAGAGAAACAGTCAGTTTGTGTTCCAGAGAATGCTCTCCGATCCAAATTAAATTCTTTACTTCCTATAGGATAAGTGTTTTCTTTGGAAATTCAGCAGATTTTGTGTTTACAGGACTGATTCTGCCTTTGCTGTGGACTTGGCTGAGAGTTTTCTTTCCAGCTTTCTACCGCTTTATCTCCACTTTTTAATGACAAAGTCTGTGAGCTCATGCTCAAGGCTCTGAGATGGTGGCTGCAGTGGAGTCTCTGCTCTGCCTGGTCCACCACCGCCTCTCCTTCACTGTCCTGCCTCTCTGCTGTCCCTGATCCACAGACCTGGAAACCTGTCTCAGCCCAGCATTTGTGCAGTCACACCTTCATTGGCTGTTCCAGCTAAATTGGAACCAGAGCAAGTGAGATTAAAACAGGGATCCTATTCTCTTGTTTCTGCTTTCGGGACAGGAACACTGGCAAAAAAAAATGAAGCAGACAGTTGGAACAGGGATTTTTTTGTTTTGGTTTGGGTTTTTTTGGTTTTTTGTTTTTTTCCTGTGTCAACTAAACCCAACAAAACCCGTTTGGACAACATAACTGATGACATAACTAATCTCAATTAAAATATGTTTTATAAGAATAAGGTTGCTTAAAAAAATAATCCATCATGGTGCCATCAAGGCAAAGGAGTTGAAGAAGCTGTTGCATGTTCAGTTGAAAATTAATGCTGCATTTCCTGAGATAACACAGCCACCGGTATGGGCTCCCGCCATCTTTTACAGCACAGACTAAAATAGATCACTGTAAATCACCAACAGTGGTGGTTCAAGCCAGCCCACTTAACACTGCCATTGAGTGAGTGCATATTATAGGTAGGTTTCACATTCTAGCTAAGTAGTTGGTAATCTCTTGAACTGCTTTAGCGGAAGTCCTTGTGATTGCTTGACTCTTTACTTAATTGCATTATTTTATTTAGCTAGAATTTATTTAACTACACAATTGGGAAGATAAGCTGGAGTATCTGTGGTAACAGTGCCAGGCAGAGCTTTCTATGTGGAGAGGATGAACAAATTGAACAGATATAACTTCTAAACTCATTTCTTGACACTGTGATATATTCCTCCTTGCCTTGTCCCACTTTGGTGATCACAATTGGTCATTTGCATTGGGGCAAAATTGTCCTTGCCATGGCCATGGCCTTCACAGACAGCCAGTCTTATTCCCCTCCTTTCATCTTCTGTCAAGTATTATGCAGAATTGTCATGCATTGCCCTTCTTCTTACACTGCCAGGGATGACTTACCAGCTACTTGAGTTTTATCCTGAAATAAAATGAGTGTTGGTCTTTCCTGACTTCTTTTATTAGCAGTAAAGCATCATGTTGCCATTCATGCCACTAGTTAGAGATATCACTTTGGACTCATGGTCTTTGTATCTTTTTCTTCTATTGTTGATAGAAGACTGCCAGGTTAAAGATTGTGATCCTTTTTGCTCCCTAACATAATAAGAGCACTTCATGCATGTGTGGAAATGGCAGTTGATAAGAAAAGATGAAGGTGACTGCACAGCACTGCGTTGAAAGAAAAAGGTGATTTATCTTCTCTTTGCAAGTTTCTGCTGTAAATCATTTAACCTTGTCTTGAAGCCCATTTGTTTTTGCAGTCACAGCAAAGAAACTCCGCAGTGTTTATATTCATCTGTATTTTGAAATATAATTATAAAAGACAATAGGATGGTATAGTGTTGTATGTATCTTCAAGAATTTCTCTTATGCACAGGAGCTAAAACTCAGTGAATTGAGAAAAGCTGAGGAAAGCTTCCCCAGGAACCTTTTCCTGCCAGTCCTTGATGAAACTGATAGTCAGCCAAGTGTGAGTTGAGGCAGAGAAGAAAATTGATGTGAACTCATCAAATCAGTTTCTTGATGTCACTAAAACAGCAGGGGTCATAAATGATGAAGCGTGTGGAGTCCAAACACAATTTAATGAAAAGGCAAGTGTTGACAAAACCCAAAACCTGAATGTACTGACGACTTGTGGTTATCTGCAGCGTGAGGTGCAGTGAGAGAGGATGACCTCTGAAGTAGCTGTGAATGCTTACTCACAACTTGGCCTACTGAACCATTCATTCTGTTTTAAGTATTATTATTTTTATTTGGAATAAGTAGCATAAGTCTTTAAGTATGTGTGTGTCTGTGTTAAGTGCAGATTTGAACTGCATTTTGGTTGATGGTTGTTTTCACAACTGGCATTTTTCAGTCAATTGGTGACAGACAGCTGCTCTTTAATGACACTGATGGGTATGGGGAAATCAAAAATGGGATCTGTTCTTAATTTTGGAGAGCACCAAGAATGAGAAGTGTTTATTCCAGTGGCTGACATATTGCAGACTCAAGTTCCTGGGGGAATCTACTTTACCCATTTGTTTGGAACATGGTTGCTTTCTGAGATACCCCTGCCAGTGGTTATCACTGTGCTGGTATTTGGCCACTGGGAACTCAGTATGGTTATGAATAGGTACAGGAGCTGTCTAAAAAGCGATGCTGCCATGGTCAGCAATGAGAAATAGGCTCTCTTCACACAGACAGATGTTTGGCTTTGGGTTGTGTAGTGAAACTGGCAGTTCTGAAACCTGCAACCTGTTTATTCAATTCGTATTTCGAGGCCTGTGTAATTCCCAATGACTATCACTGTTGTTTTCGTTATGGAGTCCTAATTCATTGTTTCTGTGGGCACAGAAGTATTGCTGGACTCATTTGGTGTTTCAGTGCACTGTAATTTTACATAGTGCAATACTGTTGAGATTGCCAAGCTGTGTCATCTGTTGGGCTCATCACTATTACTTCCTTTTGACCTCCTCTGTGTAATTACACATGGATGACTGATTTGCTGCTGTAAAGATACATAAATGCAACTGGACTTGTTAAATGAAAAACAGACCAAAATTATTCTCTCTGAGGTCAGTGAGAACCAACGAGGTAGCTGTTTGCTCTCTGCCAGGCAGCCAGAGCCATCTGTCATATGACAATAAGCAAGCATCAATTTCAGAAGTCAATTTGTTTTTATGACAGTTTTTACAATTTTATGGAAATGGAACCATTATATAAAGCATAATTTTCCTCAGAAATTGGTGTTTTATAGACTTATATCCCTGTTCAGTCATTTACGTTCCTGGTTGCATTTTACATGAAGCATAAATACACTGATCCTTTTTTCCCCAACAACAAAAATCTTCAGAGCACTTTTCTGGGTTTTGGCAGGGGGAGGGGTGGTTTTGGTTTTTTCCTGTATATGCAAGACTATCTGTGTTTGGTACTTAAGGAAAACCTCAAGGTGTCGGAGTTTTATGTGTCCCTGGAAATCAAGTCTGCAGGGGCTACAAATGAACTAATGTTCGATGCTTTAATATTTAGCTCAAAATCATAGTTCAGAATGATTTTTCTAGTGAGATTTTGCTACTCTTTTTATTCTTTACAAATGAGTTTTTCATAATCTGTGCTACTTCTTTATTTAAGTCATCATATTCCTGCTTTTCTTGGAATGGTAAATCTAAATCATTAAACCAAGTTATATAGATGTGTAATTGTTGGAGTCTTGTGTTCAAGTCCAGATTATGACAAATGTGAGCATGAACCATCTAATTTAGTTTCATCCTCCATGGAAGTTGATCAGTGTTATATAGAGGTTCTGCTTGGGGACAGGTAGGGATTTTACATACTAGATCAGACTTGAATTGTGCGGACAACTTGGACAGCATCTGTTCACATCACTCTGCCTTCATCAAGGCATAGAGGTCTTTTATCTTTATGAGGAGCTTTTTAAAGCAGGACAAGGAACAGTGTCAGGCTGTAGGTATCATTTTTTGTATGCATTAAACTTCAAGTCCGTCAGTTAACTGAGACTTCTTGGCTGTTCCTAGGGGTTTGCCCAGTTCACCTGAGCATCGCTGCCTGGCTGCTCAAGGGTTTGTGTCCTTAGACATAACAGCATTTATTAAACTAGTAATTGCTTGGTTGCTTGCGTACTTGTCCTGTATGGTAATTGCCATTTAAAGGTCAGCACTTTCCAATATGTTCTGGATGTCACTGGCTTTCCTAATTGTGAGAAGATGAGTTATCTGTGGTAATGATTCTTACCCTTACAAGTGTGTAAATGCTTGAAATTATTTGAATTGTCAAAGTATGTGTGGTGGGCTGACCTTGGCGAGATGCCAGGTGCCCATCGTGCTGCTTTATCCCTCCCCAGCTGGACAGGGGAGAGAAAATAAGATGGAAAACCAGTCATTGTTTGAGATAAGGCAGTTCACTACAGCAAAAGCAAAGGTTTGCGTGCACACAAATATGTCAGTGAAAAATCTCAATTCAACTGTACTAGATGAACATGAAAAGAACATGTACATGAAAGTAAAGAAGGTCATCCCTAACCCATGGAGCACATCAATGAGAGTTTGATATAACTCAAAAAAACCTTTGCAGTTAGGTTATTTTGTGATTTTACAGGGAGACATAAGGGTTGACGATGTTGAAATTCAAGCATCTTATTCACAGATTGAATTATTAGGCCATAAAAGACAGTGTCACTGGAAAAAGAGTTATGGGAATCAACATTTAAGAAGTATTGGGAGTTACTTGTCAGAAGCTACTTTAGGAGAAAATCTGATTAAGAGAAAGAGAGACTATGAAGGATATTTGAACATGAGAGATTCAGAGAATGATGAACTTGAGGGGAAATCTAGATGTGCAGAGAATCTCTGTGTTCTTTTAGTGTTTGTTCATAACTGGTTTTGGTTCATTTTGCTCCAAGACAACCAGGAGCCTCTATAACAGCTCCTAAAGGAAAATAAATGTAAGATCTGAACTGTGGCAATAAAAACTTCTTCCAGTGGATTTCCCTGTTTCTTTTGTAAGGAAGAAGTCAAAAGAGACTAACAGGGTGAGGTGTACCTGGGAGGTGGTGGTCTCACCAGGTGCAGCAAGGTAAGGACAGGCAGCTTGGAAGCTGCGGGCAGAGGAATCAAGGACTTGCAAGTTTTGTGTAAGCTTAGTATGTGGCCCAGTTTTGCTAAAGCTGATACTTGAGGCTGGCTGGGATTATTGTTTGGAGAGAGCGAAACTGGTCTGAAGTGGTACCTCAGGGAGTCGTTGGCATGCAGGTGACAGATGAACCAACCTGTGTTTGCAGATGAGATCACCAGCAGCAGGATGGCAAGTGCTTGTTTCCAATGTAATATAGATGTTGGGCTGGCTTCTGAGTGTGCATAACTTGTCAACACTGCAGCCCTATGTGGAAGTCTGCTGTAGCACCTTTGAGCCATGTTTTGCCAGACAGAACTGCAGTTTACTTTTGCTAATAAAGCTGTTGTGGTCAGCTGGTTATATAATGGATGTAAAGAGGTTGCCTATCCAGTTCTGTTAAGTCAAATATTTTAAACTCAGTCATTAAAGAGGGTGGAAACTGCAATAATGGGTATTTTCTGCATTATAGAGACATTTCTGAAAGCAAGCTGAGAACACCACTTGCAATAAAACCAAACTTTACAAATTAAACAAGACAGAGAGCGCCTTCTGTTCAATAATTACCCTGCAGTTTTATGAATCTTCTCTTATGTTCAGAAAATGCCCCTTAGAGTTGGTAATTTTACAGTTTTACAACAATCACAGAGCATGCCTCTGTGTGCAAAATGTATATGCTGAAGGGCAGAGAATAGCCTCAAAGTGAATAGGTGTTAAGGAACATCCAAAATCGATTAACGATTATCTGTCGTGTGGGAGACATTCCTTGTCTCTCTGTGAATAGTCCTCGAGCCAGTGTGGCACTCAGACTGCCGGGAAACTGGGACGGTTCCAAGTTATCCGTAGGAATGGCTTTGAACTTAGAATAAACCTCCCCACACGTACACAGATTAGAAGAAAACAAAACACCTCAAATGAAATCTTGGCCTTATCAAAATCAAAAGGTGTTTGTTGACTTCAGTGGAACAAGAATTTTACCCATAAAGAGGAAAAAAACAGATTCTTGAACTCTAAAATCAGAGCTAAGCTGTCTGATATAGTGTGGGGTGGTTTTTTTTGGTCACAGATACCTGCTTGTTTTCACATGTATTTGCAGGATCTGAAGGCCACAAAGTCTTTGTAATTGTGTGTCTGCATTCCCTGACTGCAATATGCTTGCCAAAGCACACCTGGAACACTCATGCTTTTGTAAGTTTCATTTCTTGTTTTTATGGTCCAGCAGCATTGCTCAGGCCTGTTCAAATGACTTGGCAATTAGTAACATAAATATAACTTGTCCGACTTGATTTGTTCTTCCCACACACACACATTCTGTGTCTCTCTCCAGCTGGAACCATGTGTAGAGAGAACAGTAGCAAGGAGGCAATGACCAGGAAGGTTTTACCCTTTTAGAATGAGCTCTCCTACACTATGGAGAGCAAAAATAACTTTTGGCCATCCTAGTGAGTGTACGGTGTCCCTGTGAGTACACTGCCCTCGGATGTTCCTCTGCTACACCAGCATAGCCTGGGAAGAGTTAACATTAATTTTCATTAAACAACCTGTAAATTGTCTGCACCATAGTGCTTTAGAGGGTCCTGTCCCACAGACCTGCTGAGAGCACGTGTACCCAATGTCAGATTAAACACCTCACAAAAGACCACTGTATATGTCTGGGATTTTTATTGCTGGTTTTAGTTGCTTTGCTTTTATATTTTAAAAAATTGCTGCCACAGATATAAAATTGACTTAATAGCTAGAGTGCTTCCCTGGTAAATGGGCGTTCATGTTTAACTTCTCCTACCTGGAGAGCCATGCTGCCTACTGCCTCCCTGCCAAGTCCCCACATCATTCACTCCCTGGGTGGGAACCATTCAAACCTCCCTGCCTCTCCCCACCCAGTGGAAACTGTGCTGCAGCAACAAAAATGTGGCCTTCACTTGCCTAGAAAAGGGGAGAGGACTACAGAAGAGCCCAGGAGCCTGTAGCCTGCTGGGGGGGCACTGAGAAAAGGCATTGTGGTCTGTGCTGTCTGGACCATGAGCTTTCATTGGCTGTGTTAGCAACCAGAGCTCCAGAGAGGAAAGTGATTTTGGGTAACTTCATTCTCAACAGGAGGTTTCCATGCCCTTCAGCAGCGGCACTCTGCGTGCACTGTGCATGTGGGTCCCTGCTTGGCATTCTTCTTTGGGGGCTGATGATTAAACATCTTTATCACAGCCTCTACTTTATAGGCTCCAAATGCTTTATTGGGTCTGGGGCTTCATTACACAAAGGTAGGGCTACATTACTTTGTAAGAGGAAGTGTGCAGGCCTACAGAAGTGACAGATCCACCTGATCTGTCATGGGAAATGATGAGTTCACCCCAGCTGGACAGGCTGGGCACATTTATTATACTTCCTCTGCCAGCTTAGTGTGTATGTTTGGAGAGCAATGTATAATGAAATAAATGCTTACATTTAGTAAGTCCACAGCCAGTGGATCTGTTAGTTTTAGTTCACCCGAATGAGTCCCTGGTTGCAGTATTTGCTTGGTTATTGTGCTCCTCTGTTGAG
This sequence comes from Rhagologus leucostigma, assembly GCA_013397725.1. Classification (NCBI taxonomy): domain Eukaryota; kingdom Metazoa; phylum Chordata; class Aves; order Passeriformes; genus Rhagologus; species Rhagologus leucostigma. The sequence continues at coordinate 635,885 of VZTD01001501.1, read as the reverse complement.
AAGGAATGGCTGCATATTTCTGGCCACGTCATCATGAGTTGTCAATGACAAGCCAAGTGACATGATTTATTTGATTACTGCAGTGCTTGTGAATAGTTCGGCACTGACAGCCTGGGAGGAAAAGTACCATTAAATGCCCTGGGATAGGCATAAGATGGGTCACAACACTAAAAGGTTTTCCCCTCCAGCCCAGGCGTTGTGCCTCATTTCTGAAGTTACTATCCCATTGACTTATTTGCTGGGCTGTCACATCAGCTATAGCAATGTTTTTAACACCACTGTATTTCATGACATTTGTTCCTTAAAAAGTGGGAATAAGGTCACACTAAGCAGCTGTGAATAGCCATCAACTTTCAGTCACCACCAGCCTCGATGACATTTGAAACAGCAACTTTGGTTGGGGATGAAAGGCTCTGTGTCCTACTGGCAGTGCCTTCAGCCAGTCAAAGATGGAAGTAGGAATGAGAAGTCTGAGATGCATATTTAAAATTGCAGGAACAGCACTTACTATGAAGACATTATTTGAAATAGTGTCTAGTGGGCAATAGGAGTGTGCTTAATTCTTTAATGTTTTAGTCTGAAAACTTAATATTATATTTCATGTCCTACATAGGGTCCCAGTTAGTCCAGAGAAGAAATATATTGCTGATTGTTTTTACTGCAGTATTAGCTGAAAGTACAAGTTCCATTCACAGAAAAGATTCCAACAAGGAATAAGTGATGCTTTATTCACAACATGTGTCAGTGTTCAGGTGATGCTGACATTGGACCTATGAGTATCTGGTAATTCTGATAATTCAACCCACAGCAGCTTCTGCCTTACCCATGTGGCTGCTCTCAGCCTGTGCCAGTAAAGTTGAGCAAGAACCGAGTACCTGTAATTAGCTTAATTATATTGAATTTTGATGAAAAAGTAAGGAAACATCATTTTATGAGGTTAAAATATGTGTGTTTGGGAAAGAGAAAGAAATAGTTTGTGAGAAAGAAGTACATTTTGAGATGTCTTGCTTGTATCTGTGTATACAGGCACGGTAGTAGCTTGAAGAAAAGCATCAGTTGAGCATGCAAAGGGTGAACATCTCCAGCAGTTGTTTATTTGAGAAGATGATACTTGAAGGTGCAGCTGAATGTGCTCCCAAGACCTTTCTACTACCAAGAAAAAGTTTCAAATAAAAAGCTCCTTATTTTTGGATTATTTCCCAGTTTACTTCACAGACATCAAGCTTATGGTTCACTTGAAACCTCAACAAAGAAGAATTTCTTTCTCTTAAAAATGGTGAGAGTGTAGTTTACTGCCTAGGTCCTTTATCTCCATTGTAAATTGCAAAATGTGACTTACAACTAATCAGAGAAAGCAGCTCAGCATTATGAAACCAGCCTTAGCAGAAGTAATCATCCCTTAAGTTTCTGCATTTTCTTGAAATTTGAATTGTAAGAATCCCTTCTCAGAACAAGAATGCAAAACTCCTCAGTTTATTAGTGAAGTCGATATTCCAGTGGAAATGTTTTATATTATAACTTTTCCTGCACTCATCTTTAGCAGCAGCATAATACCTGAACAGTTTTCTTGAATTTTAGGAAATATGGATTGTTACATATGAACTACAGTATTCCTTATGGCTCACCCTTGTTTGATAGGATTGAAGAGAGCAGAGCTGCTGAATGGTTGTAGGCTTAATAAAGAAAAGTAATTTTGAAATTCTTGTTAAATTGCACTGAGTGTACAACTAAACTGAGATTTAATTACGTTTTTAATTAAAGGAATAGCTATTGATTATGTCATTGAATCTGTGTCGCAGCCAGCCCTAACACATAGCAATATTACAAGAGATCATTAAACTAGTTGTTAAAATTCCAAGTGAATGAGAACTACAACTGGTGTGGATAAAAGGCGCAGCAATGGTGGGTAGAAGAAAAAGATAACAAAGTGAAAATTACATTAATTTCTCAAATTTTGTTGAATGGTGGTTTTATGTCCTGTCATAATTTATTATAATCTATGGAACAAAAGGAAGATGAAACTGGAACAGTTTTTAAATAAGAAACATGAGTAAAGTTTCATCTTGAAAGTGAACAGTGATTCAGATAATATTTCTCACGAGCACCTGTGAAGCAGGATGTAATCTGTCGTATGCAAGAGACCTTCCAATTGCTCAGGGAGCAATCAGATCTACTCAGACTGAGATAAAGGACAAATAAGTGCCAGCGATCAGAGCAGTAAGAACATGAGAGTGCTGACAAAAACCGTAGGCAGCTGTGGCTGAGCTGGCTACTGGGTGCTGGCAGCTCACCCTATATTCAACCCTCAGTTTTGCTGCTACCAGAGAGTTGGTCCCCTCCCAGGCCTGTGGAGTGAGTGCCTGGTGGTGGATAGGAAGCATTTTTCTGGACACTGGTAGTGAAGAGCTGGTGGTGAAGTCCCGGCTGCCCGTGTAAATCTGTGCAGCCACGTTTGGCCTGGGCGAGTTCTCTGTGGGCATAGGTGGCACTGCCAACTGGACAGGTTGGTTCTTCACCAACACCCCTTGGCTTGTATGAAGCTGGTAATTGGGACTCTTCAAGCAAATACGTTCTAAATTTGGATTATACTTAATTTATATGGTCTGGAGGCAGCTCATGCTGATCCTTTCCCTCCTTGTGCTACCACTTTTACTGCTGAAAGGATCTTACTGAAGCATTTTGTTAGCCTGGGGAGTAGCCCCTCTGGATGGATACCATGGGACCCCATTGCTTGTGGCTGAAAGCTGCTCTGCACAGTGAAGTCTAACAGGGAGGTGGTGTAGATGATCTCATGGGTGTTTCTGTTTCAGTCTTTTACAATTTCTGTGCATATAAAGCCATTTTAATCCTTTCTATTCAAATGCTTTGTATGCACAGAAATGTGTTCTTAATAGTGACACAAGGCATGCTGCAGCATGGACAGGCTTATAGTCAGACCCTGTGACTCAGTTGGACTGTTACTGTTTGAAATAGATCATTTTAGAATTAAACCTTTTTCTTTGTACCAGATTTTATAGTTGAGCATATTTTGAATGTTCTCTGTATGATGCCATTGGCTATTTCGTGAAGAGACTGTGAGTATCGTACAAATGTCAGCACCCAAAAGTTAGGATGTAGTAGAATGAGAGATAACTGTAACCTTTATTTGACCTGGTGGTTTTATGGAGCACAATTCAGTCCTAGTGACCTTCCTTCCCCTGTGACCTCTCGGCTTTTTAAAGTGTGCAGGATGAACAGGGGGCATGAATGTGGAAAGTGCAAGGGATGTGGCAGCGGCTGGTGAGCTGCAGGAGTTGCAGGGAAATGTTTGGTAGAGGCATGAGCACTCTTTAGGAACAGAAAGCAATGTCTTGTGATGAAAGCACTTTTCTCCCTGTACTGCTCCTGTTATACCTGGTGTTGTTCTCACATTCAGAACCCAGATTGCAAAACATTTTGTTTTGTGTCCATCGGGTAACAAATAGAGAAGAGTGGATTTCTGAAATATAAACTGAGAGAATTAGATATAAACCTCAAGAGAGTAAAAAGGTTTAACGATCTGTAATCAGGATTTACCGATGATTTGTGCTTAGGTAATGGCATCACTGGGTTTTTTCCGACACACAGGATACATTTTAGTTTACTTCAGGCAGGTCCTTGTTCTCTGTAACTGCTGAACTACAGGATGTTAGGATTATAGATGCAGTGACACGGTTGTTGCAGAATCACTGCTGTTGAGTTATGGTGGGATGGCAGCTGTAAATACAGCTTCTGTTGTGATTTAAGAGGGAGATGTGAAGACATATTGCCCAGATGCTGGATCAATGGTAAATGGGGCCAGGCGCAGCCTGCTAAAGCTTACAAGTCCTTGCCAGATTTTGGGATTAGAAGTCATCGTTTCAAGTGTTAACTCCTCCAGTATCAAAATAATCAGCTGCTCTGCTCCTCCCCTTTTCCTTTCTCTTCAGCCAAGATTTATTTACCTTTGCAAGCAGGAACTGACATGCAAACCAGGTTTTTTAGTAATTTTTTTGAGATACAAGAGCTTTTCAGCAAGCTGCCAAGTATTCAGTGTCTGTTTGAGCTACAGTACGTGAGGCTTCATGTTGTGTTCCCCGTGACCTTCCCATTCGCCTGCTTAACCATCAGGAAATGTGTGGCTGCTTGGAGCTGTGTAGTTGTACTACTTAGGGCTGGAGAAACAGTAAACCAGTCATTGCAGATTCATGTAATAAACCACACCAGCAGCAAAATCAGCTATAATCAGGATTCATTTGACACAAAAGGGCGTATAGCTTTGGTCACTCAGCCTCCTGCTCTGTGGGTGACAGTCCTGTGCAGGTAACACTCCTAATGACTGATGAGGGGCAAGAAAAATTTCCATATGCAATTACCAACTTTGCAGTGATTTTAACCTGGCTTCTCTCAGAGAAACCCCACACGTCCTGATCTGAAGGCTGGTAGAAGCTTGGTTTCTTTTTCCCTGATGTGAGAAATGAAAATAATTGCATCCCCAAGATATCCCTGGGATTCAGACTAAATGGGGCTTGTATTTGCATTGATACTAAGGATGAAATCAGGATTGGCAGACTGTGATATGTGAATTTGCACACATACAGGGACTCAGAACATGGGTGAATATTGTTAATTAAGCCAAGACATTTTAGATGGTCTCTGCCTAAAATTCAGTAAAAGGGACTTTCTCGTGGGTCTCTTCAATGTCACATTCCATTTACAATTGTAATAAATGCTGTAACTTGTTTCCCTCTTTCTTATCCCACAAAAATGACAGAGAAGAATCTTTTGCTAAGCCTTTGATAATGGTTCTTTCTTTTTGTTCCAGATAACTTCAAACAAGAAGCACTCGGAGAGCCTGAGGAATGATGGCAATGCTCTTATCCAGGCTCTAGAGAGCCTGGCCCAAACTGCCAGGTGAGTTCCCTCAGGCTTCCAGGAATTTCCAGGGCTCAGAGCTCTCACCTCCTCTTTTGTCTGCAATGGTCTTCTGTAATTCTGTGCAGTAGGAGCTTCTCAGGTTTCTGTGCTGGCCCCCCTCCCTGCACTGCTCGCCTCCAAAGTCCTCTCCATCAGAGCCTGCGGCACGCTTTGATCCCCAGCTGCGGCACAGTCTGGCTCCATGCACGCGTCGATTCTGTGGATTTATTTTTTTACAAAATTTATTATTTTATTCCAAACCTTGGTCTCTCTAACTGGATACCTATCAGTGGTTCTTGGCAGAGTGGGCTGCATGAACAATGTGACGTTTGTGCCCTGTGTTAAGGTGGCTGCGGTTGATGCGCTTGCAAACTGATTCCTTTCAAATGTGTGGCTGAAGAACAGAACTGCTTTTGTTTAAGAATACCTGGGGCTTCTTCAGAAGGCACGAGACTTAGGGGGAATGCCATGGCCTTCTCTGCAAGAATAGAGGTGCTAGTCCCAACAAATTGGCCAAACCTTAACTCATCTCCCATAGACTTTCCCTTATGTAATTCCCTTTGGACATATGAATGGATGAATGGCTGTTCTCTGCCTCTCGAAACAAATTTTGTACTTCTGCTGTGGACTGTTAGGCTTCATTTCACTCCTGGTTGAACTAAAATTCATAGAGAAATTGTAGTTCAGAGGTCATTTTTTGAAACACTAAGATAATCTTTTCAGTGGTCTTTGTGCTCCCAGATGCAGGCTTTTGGGAAAATTGGCTCCTCAACATTCTGGCAGTGTGGTAGCCTGTGTTGGAAGGAAGGAGGGGTGTGGGCAGATGTGGAAAGGAAATGCTGGGATGTGGTGAGTGTAAGGAGATGCCCACCAAGGACTAACCAAACCTGTCAAGAGCGGTCGGCATCCCTCTCACACACTCAGCTGCTGACTCACAGGGTTTTGTATGACACATTAAATTATCTCAGTAAAACAAAATGTCAGCTCTCCCCAAGGGAGACACAGGCACCACCACTGAAGATGAGAGTGGGGGGAAGACGGGGTTTTCTTCTGTTAGAAACAGCTTTCACTCTGTAGCATTTCAGCATTAGATGCACCAGCCAGCCCAGTCACTGTCTTTGAGTTCTGCTTTTCTGGCTTCCTCAGTAGTCTGTTACAGTCTGTACATTTCTGTATGCAGAAAGACACGTGCTGCAGAGCTCAGCTCAACAGTACTCACTCTTACTTAATGCAAGATGCTCAGTAGATCAAATTCCAGCTGATGCCATTGAGGACTGTTCTGATACACTGAGGTGAGCCAGGTCCCTTTGCTGTGCCAAGCTCCTGCACTGCAACAGCAACAAGGGAGCCCCTGAGAACTCATGGATTTCATTTCCCCTCCTCCCCTTTTTTACGGAACACGTCCCTATCCATTTGCCTCCAGAGGAGACTCAGAGGGATTCAGCCTGGTTCTTGGGGCTGTAATGGACTCAGACATGCATAAACTGGCAACAGGCAGACAGGGGAAGCCTGGGGTTAGGAAGCTTTATCAGCTGAATGGACATTGGTTTATGGAAGGTATGGATATTCTGCCTTCTCTTTGGATTTCCTTATGAGGCATCTTGCCCAGAATATTCCTTGTGACCTAATAAACTTGGTCTCCTCACCTGTGCTTTGAACGTGTTTAAGGAGCCTCTCTATCTCCTGCAGAATTGGAAATGTTTTAGAGGCTGCTACAGCCGAGATCTGGGTCTAAGCCATCTTCCGGTTAGTCTAAACTACCAGGCCCTTCCACCCACATATTACCGCTGGTTTGAGTGTTTTTGCTTTGCTCACTTCTTACAGACAGGTTTCTAATCTCTCCCTGTGTGTCAGAAGGGGGTTCCAGCCAAGCAGTCACGTGCCACAAGAAGGGCACTGTTTGGATTGAACGCTGCTTTCAGTGCTCCCCTGCTGCTGTGTAGCAGCCATGGATTGCCAAACTCTCTCTCTGTCATGCTTCCTGAGCTAGTTGGAACAGGCAGTTTTAAGAGTGACGTGACCAACCCATTTTGCTTAGTAACCACCTGGAATCAAATCCATGCTTTAAAATGTGGGATCGCGGACATTTATTTTTCAGTGAAGACAGTTGCTAAGATGAATTTGTTTCAGATAACTGAATTTTCTGATTTAGACTGCTGATTATTAAGACATTGGCTTATGTAGTGTGAACTGCGCATTTGGATTTTCTGGTTAGCTCTGCATTCCCCAAACTGTGGAGTAGCGGTAGGTATTGTCGTTAGCAGCAATCAAGGAACTTGCAGATTGATCTGCTGGTGTCCTTTCTAAGCTAGAGATGAGGGATGGGAGTCCATAAAAAAACTAAGAAGACTTGATTCTGTGGGCTAGCAGTAGTGTGTTAGAGCCTCTGTTCCAATGCTGGAAAAAGATGTTTCCAGAAGAAAAAATGAGGCAAAATATATATAATAAAACCTTAGATGAGGAAGCAAAGGGCCCCAGTGCAGCGCCATGGTTGGAGGGGCTGTCGCTCCTCGTTGCAGGAGGTGGGCGAGACCTGCAGTGGAAGTGCCTGCCTGTGCAGAGCGGCGCTGCAGGCACAGGGCTGTGTGTGTGAAAGTACATCTCTCTGTCAAGCTGGAAGCGTGTGTGTGTGGAGTCACGGCGTGTATGATAAATTCTACCTGCTTTCTTTTACAGAGGAGGTTGAGTGAGGTAGCAGTTAGTGGGAGTTTGAGCTGAAATTCATTTCTACACAAGATTTGCTACTGGTTACGTGTTAGTGCTTAACAGAAAAGCAAGTAGAAAGCGCAGTTAATGGCTACTCGGAATTTTCCAGCATAGATAAAGGCAAATAAGGAATTTGAACAAAACATTATTTTCTCCTAAGGATGTCTAATAAATGTTACTGGTTTTAATTCCTAGCTCTCACGCTGACATTGCCGTTGCTTCGTTGGCATTTGAAATTCTGAGAACAGTGGGACATGAAAATATCAAGACTCCCAAGTGAACCATTTTTGACCAGCCTTCTGAAACATGCGGGTTGTGTAACCTGCTCATCACTTCGGTCCTGCAGGAACACCCTCAGATGAACCGGGCAGCTGTAACACATTTAGCAATCTGAGCTGCAGCATATGCAGAATTTGGGCTGCCTCAGGAAGGGAGGGAAGCTGTTTTGGGGGCAGGGGGCGTGGTGGTTTGTTTTTTAAACCCCTGTAAGGATGAATTCTTGGTTACTACTTTGCCTTGCTGGCATTACATGATGTAGCTCATTCAATAGTTTGAAAGTGTAAATTAAATAAATAATAGAGTTACTTCACAATGTAAAGTGTGTCACTATTTCAAGCTGCTGTTAGAAATGCTCATTTATCTTTTGGGCCAGGTGACTGCCTTGGCTGTTCATCTTAAGGGGTCACCTCAAGCTTGTGACTGGCACTAGAAAATACCTTTTTATCAAGACAGACAATACTGCTCACCTCAAGCAACCAGTACCAACCACTGTGATCACAGAGGCTGTGAATATGTGGCATGTAAGGATGATAGATGTTACCCAGGTTTCTGCTCAGCAGCCTTTTGCGTGCCCGTCCTTCGCCCAGCACTGCACAGCTTAAGCTGCATGGGTGTTGTTCTCAGCTGCCAACGCTCCTGGCTGCAGTTCTTTGAGAACAGGTGTGATGATGGCCCTGGCAGTTTGTCAAACCCCCAGTAGAAGCTGGTACCCTAGAAAGGGTCTTCCGGAGCTTGCAGATCCCAGTGTGTGAAGAGTTAAATTCTTCTCCACATGTGCTGTGGTTGATGTCTGTCAGTGCAGCAACTCCATGTTCCTGCCACACCCACCAAGCACAGGTGCCTACGAGAGCTGCTGCTACACCCCTGCTCTCGGACAGCCCTGTTACCCGGAGTACGTGGAGGCAAGCAAAGAGCCCCAGGTAAACAGATTTCACCTTGAGTGTTTTCTTACATTACTTCAAATATCAAATTTCATAGCTTAACAGCTGGAGTTACTAGAAACAGGGAAGAGTTAAGTGCTGGCTGTTATTTGGTGTAGTGTTTCACAGTGAAAGTCAAGCAGCCGCGTGTGGCTGAGAGGAACAAAGCTCAATTCCTTGGGTGAGACCTTCCCCTCTGCAGCAGAAGGGGAAGCAGGCTGGTGTGGCTGCTTTCAGCTCTCAGCATTCTTGAGCCAGGAGCCTCTGCAGCCAAAGCCTGCTCTGATCTCCTGCTGGCAAACTGCTGCCTGGAGTGGAAGTGTCAGGAGCGTTGCTCCCACAGAGCCGGTGACAGCTGCACGGTGCAGATGTGCAGTCTGTGGCTGAGCCGGCAGTCTCAGAACCACTTTGTCCCCTTCCAGTCACACAGGTGCTGCCTCAAGGGAAGCCACTTACACCCAGGTCTCATCTTGCACAGCGGCTGAACACTGAGGACACCTGACAAGGGCTCTGAGCCACTGAACCAGCTGAGAGCTTGTGGGCAAAGATCTCTCACCCACCTTAGTGACGGGGCACCTCTGAGGGGAACTGAGGCAAGAGACTGCTGGCCCCTGTTGAAGCCCGGAAGAGCTGTGGGGCTGGCAGGCCTGGCACCAAGTGGAGTTGCCTCACAGCTGGCTAGACCTGCCCATGCTGAGGAACCTGCCAAAGCAAAGCAGGGGAAGACTGGTGCCTCAGAGGTCTGCAGCAGGAAGCCTCCAGGCTAGGAAGGGGAACTGTGCCAGAGTGGGATCAAAGAGGTAAATTATTCTTGGCTCCCTCCACTAAAGGGGTTGTGCAAGTCCAGGACTATTTCTTGACACACAAATATACTTTGTGATCTGAAATAATTTGACACAGAGTGAATTAAAAGTTTACTTTAATTTTGAACCATTTTATAACTGCATTTTTCTCATGAAGCATCTGTATCACAGCAGGCTACAATAACTTTGGGATAAAAGGCAACTGGTAAACTGTCCAATACAAGGTTCCAAATAAACAGTTCTTACTGGCCCCTACCCAGACATATCCCAGATAAAGTTTTTGATCAAAAACATGAAATAGATCCACCTGCTTATTTTAAGCATATTAAAAAGGAAACTAATTGGACCATTTCTATTTGTCTAGTTTTTTATACAAAAAGGCTACACAATGTTACACTTTATTCAGAATACAGTTAGAGCGATTATGAATTAGTGTTCTACACCTTTACTCAATCCTTAAAAATTAGAAACTGCTGTAGCATATTCACTATAACTTAATACTACGAGAGACTTTAAAAAAAACTAACAACAATTACTGCAAAAAGAAAGGCTACTTCCAAAGCAAGCAAGGTCAGTACCATTACAGAGATTTAAAAAAAATAATAAATTTTTAACAAGCAAGGCTAGGGTTTGATAAATTCCATCTTGCAATTCATTCTTGTGCATTCTTCGTTTCTTGAATCACTCCCAAAATCCATTTGTATTATTACTCCTCGACCAAAAAGGACCAGAACAAAAAGTTTACTTCAATTGTTCCCATAGGAAACTCAGCTTGGTTAGTGTGTCAGGCACTTTCTGAGATACTAGCCCACCCCTCGAGCCCTCTCAGCAACTCTACAGGCCAATCAATGCAAGTTCACTCAGATGATACAGCTGCAAAGAGAAAAAACACAGGTGTCAGTGCTCCCGAGTTGTAAAGGGCTGTTGTAACACATAAAGACTGCATGAAGCCGGTGCACAAGACATTACAGTTAATTACTTCCACACTTCACGGCAGAAGTCAGTTTGGAGTGTGCTGATTGTGTGTTTCCAGAGCATTTATTCATTATTCTGGCACACTGGGACCCAATTGAGCCAATCCCTCCCTGCCAACCAAGTCCTCAGTCCAGTCAGCTGTTTGTCTCTTTTTGTTTTGTTTTTAAATTCAAGGATGGAGCTTCTTACCTAAAGGATGATTTACAGGTCAGTATCGAACCAGGCCAACTGATTACTGTCACCTGGAGGCAGCCCATCCATAAGGTCCTGGGCATGGCCAAGATCTGGCAGACCATCAACTGGGTAGTCAGCACCAGGGTGGTGGCCACCCATTTCATGTTCCATCATAGGGTCCATACCCAAGGCATCCTGACCGTATCCGCCAGAGTGGAAAGAACGGTAGCTAGGATCTAAGAAAGTTAAAGGTGGCAGAGGGAAAAAAAGCATAATGTTAACAGATGTTAGATGCATCAGAAGCTGCAAGTATCAGTGTGTGAGGAGATGGTGTAGCCATCTAATTGTTTTCTAGTTCAGCCAAGTTCAACACAATCTGGTGCCTGCCCTTAACGGCTATTCCACTGTTCGGAACAGCCTTCCAGTAGGATTCTGCAGACAAAGCACACTGCAGTCAGAAGCACGAGCAGATTCCAGCCAAGCCATTAGTCTGCACAATCAACACTACTAAAACTCAACAATACTGCAGCAAAACCAGGCTCCAAGACTGTAGACTTGCTTCTGAAAGACTACTCAAAAATAGCTCAGAATCCTTAGGGATAGGCTTGCGTTCAAATCTACAGACACTTACAGACTAACGCATTCAGTACCAGCTTTGTTGTTTTAAAGAAAAACTGCACCACTGGAATTGTCAAGTCCATTTGTAAGGAATGTAAAAGATTTCTGAAAACAACAGCTCAGTGGGAGGTGTTCCCACAGGACTCAGACAAGAGACACTGGTTTTGCATGTTCATACGGCTCCCATTTCAGCACTGCCAGTGGTGTTGCAGGAACTGGTTATTTGAACTGGCAGTTCCCCATCTGCCTGTCAGTTTGCAATACCTTGCTGAAGAGTACATTCACTCTTCGCTCATTTGCAGTTCTCCTTTAAAATCTATGACTTGACTTCATCCAGTTTAAAGTTTAGTCAAGGGGAACAGAAGACACGTACCATCTGGGCGGTATCCAAGAGGCTCTCCCTGGGCACCAATATCCAGTCCGAGATCCGCTGTCTACGTGTACACAAAGAATTACAAAACAGTTTTAACATCAGGTCTTTTGGCCAGCACCAGTAATTCTGAGTTTAAAAAGTTGTGAAGCTTGCCCCACATCCCTCTGAACCACTCTTCTGCAGTGAGCATTGCAGCACTGCTGTCAACATGAAATGCCTTTTTAGCTAAGTATCTGCATCCAACATGCAATAGCCAGATTCAGGTATAGGAATCCACAGATCCTGGAAAGAGGGTTTTGTCTGGGAATGAAAAAGATGGAGTAGGTCTAGGAACACTCCTCAGGTACACCTGTCCAGATCCTGCAAGTCAGATATTCCCAAGCCAGCAACAAAGCTTTTAAAAGCTCTGAAGGAACCTCTCCCATTTGTTCAATTACAGAAATAACTGCCTGCCTGCAGAGCAATTGCGTAACTCCAGTCTCAAAGATATTGCATTTTAGTGTTTTTCCCCCACAAATTCTTGTGTTAGATAGAGATTTTAGGAAAACAGAAAAGTAAGCACTGAAACAGTACAAAACAAAGGCTACTGCCCCTTATGCAGTAGATACATACAAGATAAGACAAGCTGGGCTCCTGCATCTTAAGAATTTGTGGGAAGACAAAGAATTAGTGAAGCCTTCCCTGTATCCCGTGCATACAGACTGACTTCAGTCTCAATTCACTGTGTAGTCCCTTAAACATGAAAAAAAGGCCATGTGTGATAATGAGCCTGCAAATGTATTCAAGTCTGAAATCTCAGTTCTCAGGACAAGTTGCATTCCCAGCCCAAGATTACTAATCCTGCATTGTTGGCTTGACAGAAGCCTCACAGGATACATTTTATATTTTTGCTTCCCTCATATCACTCGTGTTTCTATCTTTGCATCCAGAGTTCATTAGGTTTTGACAAGGAACACAGAAAAGTACAAAGTTCTTGTATACAGCTTTGCACACTAGCAAACGTAAGGAGCATTACACACTTCAGCAGCAGCAGAGAACAGACTCTTTCTGTCTGCCAGGGAAAAAGCAGCTTGAAGGCTGCTTACTGCATGTTTGCTGCACCTGAACACAGAGAGAGAGTAAAGAAGGTACAGCCACCACACAGCTGTGTAAAGCTGGGCCTGTATCACTGATGGCATTTACACTTCTCTGGTAGAAGGAGGGAGGACACAGAAGTGAGATCTCCCCAGGGAACTGTTAACATAGAAGACAGAACTCACCTCATTCCAAGCCATTGGCTCGGTCCGGAACAGGGAGCTTGTCAATTCAACCGAAAGTCGCTTCTTATAGTCCTGTGGTTTGTCCTCAGACATTCTGAACAGCACTGCAGCTGCGTAGGTTGCTGCCGAAAGGAAGAGTGATTTTAGTAGAGGTCAAGACTTCTATCAGCTCTTCTAACACAAGTATGAAACCAGCCTTAAGTTCACTTACCAACACCCTCATTCCTAGAATGAAGCAGTTCTGTTAAAGGAGCAGTTGCACCTTCAGCTTCAATTGCTTCAGCTGCCTCCTTGTCTTGAGCCAGTTCACAGAGTACACCAGCAGCTACTCTCTGGATATTCTCGATGGGAGAGTATAACAACTGCAACCAAAACACAAGGGTTCTTTAGCTCCTCCACTTGAAATGAGCTCTTCAGCACACTCTGACTCAGCAGTTCTATCCAGGAAGTGCAAGAGCTATTTTACTTCTTTTCCTAATATGTACTATAGTGTGTCTTGAGCTCCCACTTACCTGCACAAATAGTGGAATGGTATTTAGACCCCTGATTACGATTCGATTATGAACATCACGTGCAAGAATGTGCAGGGCTCCAGTGCAACCCTCAACGATTTCTTCCATACGCACACCCTCCTAAGTTAGGGAGAGAAAAGGCATTTTTGAATTTGAGATATTGCGTGTTCTCTTCTTAAGTGGCTGTCAAAAAGCCAATCAGCAGTTCCAGCTAATCAACCAAACCTGTCCCCTGCACGTACCCCCTTCCCCCAAGTGCTGGCCTTCAAACTTAACACCCCTGCTACGAGTCAGCCCAGTTTACCCACCCAAATTCAGTACGTGAAGCATCTCAGCGGAAAGCCTCAGTGGTTGTTATTATGAACTTCTCCTCTGATAACACCACCTCTTTCTCTACAACCTGCACTAGCCTGGCAGTTACTAGGCTGGAAACAGCAGTTACCAGTAACAAAGAGGACCCTTCCTGCCTCTGCACAAATTGACTACGCTCCTGGTACTAGTAGATGCTGCTTCAACTTGCTGTGCTAAGCAAACCTCCCCTTTGTTAATGTGTTTAAAGAGGATAAAAACAATCAAATTGAGACTGATCTTGTCACACTGACCTGAACAGGTAATGAGTAGCCTGCACAACTTCTCAGTACTTTTACAGCTCTAAGCACCCTTGCAAATATGCAATAAGCTGTGATAGCATTCTTAAACCCATTCTTCTGAGAAGGGTAAGGGAGTTCTGGTTTCTTGGTAGAGAATTACTTGCCTTGCCAGAGTAGGCAGTACCAGTATTTCTGTGAGCTATAACATTCAGAACTAAATGCTCAAGAGGTTCTTATTAAAATAAGAACCAAGGTTTTGGCATTCTTATTTAAGAAAAGTCTCAGGTCTGCCAAGACAGAGCTATCAGCACACAGAGAATAATGTGAACTAGAGCAAACAAGAACAGTTTTTTAGCCCAAGTACTACTGGGCTGAGGTGCACTGACAAACAAGGAGTTGGGGAGAACTTCTAGAGATGCAGTGCCAGGGGAGGGCACTTACCACAAACTGCTGTTGTGTTCCACCCATGGAAGTGCGTCGCTGGGTATCCTGGTGTGCTCTAACCAGCAACTGCACTAGCCTCGGAATAGCACCTTGTTCACGCAGCGGGGCGTGGTTTGCAGGACACAGAGCCAGGTTGCGGATCAAGCCAACAGTAGCCTGCAGGTAAGGAACAGGTGGGGAATAAGAGAGCATGAGGGGTGTGCTTGCTGTTAGTGACTTCTGTTTTTAATCAGTTCATCTCAAATGTTTAAATCTCTAAGAAAAAACATGTTGCTCAGCTGAAGCAACTTCTCCATCAGACGAATTGCATCCCCAACACCTTGGAAACAAAGTATTTTTCACTTTTAAAGTTACATTTTAAAAAGCAACAGTTTTCAGTTTCACCTCTGGCGGCTTTTAACCATTATTTACCTTGATCAAAGGCCAGTGTGAGGGTGGGTGCAACAGCTTTACCACCACTGGGAGTCCATAATGGAGGCGAACTGCATTTTGAGCCATCTCCGCTTCTTGGTGTCTGCTGGTGAGGTGACGGAGCGCACAAATCGCAGGTTCCGTGATGTCTTCCCTGTCTCCAGCCCGGAGAACTGTGCGCACGAGAGCCTCGATGCCACCAACCTGGCACACCATCATCTTGTTCTTGTAGTTGTTGCAGGTAAGGTTAGAAAGGATGCCAGCGGCACAAGTCACAACATTAATATCATCTGATCCTAAAAGCTGAACTAGAGTTCCTAGAAGGCCTTCCATGCCCTCCTGCAGAAAAAGTGGGAAGAAAAAGTTAAGTCTTCTCTTCCGCTACGTTGACTTTTGAAGTCAACAGAAGAGCCTCAGAAGAGCCCTTTACCTGCTTTGTTGCAGCATCTGACAGATTTCTCAGAGTCCAGAGACAGTTCTGGACAAGACGCTGGCTTGGATCTGTGAGGTGGAGCCCCAAAGCTTGCATCCCACCTGGAATATGGTACAGATTTGACACCATTACTCAGATTTGGCACTGTACTCTGATGCTCATCTTGTGAGCAGTCAGGTCCTTCTCTTCCTTAAAGTCTGAGTGCAAAATCTCACAGGCTTTTAGATCCTTCTTGTCGTTAATATCACAACATGGCTGGGCCCTAGCCCTTCTTCACATAGAAAAATAACAAGCCCCTGAAATACCCTGTGTGACACTGGGCCTTTTAAAAGTGTGCATGTTCTCAGGGATGCATCCTGACAACACTCAGCCACTAATGCCACCCAGTTAACAACATAGTGGAGTTACTTAAAACAGCCATGCTTTTATACTTCTGTATACAAAAGGCCTCCAAATCTGTTTATGGACTTAAGGACCAATCCAAGTTCATTTTTTTATGCTGGCAGTTTCTGTTTTTGGTGGAATGAACTGATCCCAAAGCACTATGTACATTTTTAAGTTAGCACAAGTACAATGTACTTACCAGCCTCAACAATAGCAGGTTTGTTGCTGGAGCAGACTGACAACACCTTCAGCACCCTACTTGTGGTCCACAATAGTTTCTCATATGTATAGGTCCTCATTATGTTTACTAAAGCCTGGGGTCCACCACTTGCCAGAATAATCAGCTGAAAGACAGCAAAAATAGTATTTGTCTGTCACTTCGTATGCATGTCACCAGGTAGTAAATGTTGCTGGCTTACACCCCTCATGATTACAGTTCCCTAAAAAGACATTCCCATCTGCTTATGTGGACTGTAAATTTTTACATTCTCACTATAAGCACAGCTGCATTTCTACAAAATAATTCCTGTGTCCCTCTCTTCTTGCAAGGTGAGGACTGACTGGCAAAAGCCAGTGGCACATGGCTGAAGATTCAGTCAGGAGGTCAGTACACAAGAACTGTCAGACCATTCATCACAAGCTTGCTCATTTTAACTACTTCAGCAGCAGAGGCACCTACCTTACTTTCTTGATTGCCATATGCTAAAATCTGAAGGCAGTCTGTTGTGATGGCCAAGAATTTGACATTTGTCTTGTTGAGCAAGGCCACCATTTTCTGCAGCCCACCAGCGAGACGGACAGCCATCTTGGCTCCTTCCTGATGTAACAGGAGATTGTGAAGAGTTGTAATGGCATAGAACAGCACAGAGTCCACTGGGGACCTAAAGAAGGGAAAATCCTCATGAATACCTGCTCCTAGCAGACCCAACTACAAAACACAGTACTGCCTCAGTAGTGCACATACCCCAGCATTTTAACCAAAGCAGGGATGCCTCCTGATTTGAAGATTGCCAACAAGCCTTCACGGTGATGTGAGAGGTTGTGTAGCGTCCCTGCAGTACAGCGGGCTGTCTCCACGTCGTTTGTGTTTTGCATGGTACGTACGATGGCAGACACCATCTGAGGAGATCTCATAATGGCGTGGCGAGACGCTTCCTTTTTGGACAGCTGATGAACCATAACTGCAGCCTTGTTCACCACCACCTAACACAAGTGTTTGAATAAAGCTTTTAGTTTTAAGGTCATTGAAGATGCCCCAAAAGCAAGCTTTACCCGGGCAAAGAAAACGCTTACCTGGTCCTCATCATTCAACAGTTTGGTCAGTTCTGGGATTGCACGAGTTGCAAGTTCAGCATCATCTTGGTAGTTTATCAAATTAACAACAGCATGTTTTAACATCTGGGATGGCTCAGCCAGGCGCTGCACGTTAGTTGGATGAGCTGCATCAAACTGCGTGGATGGGATTTGCATTCCTTCATCCAGCGTTTCAGGGAACATAGCTGCACGCACCCTCTGAGCTCTAGTCATTGCATACTGGCCATCAATATCTGAAAACAAGGCAAGTCGTAACCTCAAACTAGGAATAAAAAGCTCATCATCCAGATTGGCAATAATTGAGTTGTTAGGTTTCTGTACCGTTAAGCTGCTTGTCCAAGCAAACCGGTGTAAGAGAAAAGGCCTTACCTGCAACTTGCTCCTGGGTGAAGGACTGAGAGAATCCCTGCTCCCACTCGTACAGCACTTGTGTTGTGTCCACATCTTCTTCTTCAGGATTTCCCTTGCCACTCAAGGAGGGAGCAGTTGTTGTGGCACCAGAATGGATACCAGAGTCCAGATACGATTGCTGCTGCCAATGACTGACTGCTGCTTTTCTGTCTGGCTCCATTGCCATATCCAGCTCCATCAAGTCAGCTGTAAGAAACCATTGGTGAGCAATTAAGTTTAGTTCAATTACTCCAGCATGTAGTAATCCTACTAGAGATGACACAGATTTTAAATTAAAATAGGCTGTTATAAACAACTACCTCAACCCAGCACTGCAAGTGAGCAGGAATTTTAAACTGAGGCTTTACATTGAACCAACGCAGACATGTAAACCTGAGGAACAGGCAGAACAATCACTGCTATTGCGGCTGTCCTGACCTACTGCTTAAAGGTTCCCTTTTCCACATGCCATGGTTATGTACTTGACTGTACTTATGGGACCCAAAATGCTTACAAGAAACTTGTCTGAAGGTTTTATTTCCAGTGTAAGGTATTAATTACTGTAACAGAGCAGATGTTATTCAATCCAAGTGACTTTGAAAAGTTAAAAAGAGAGGGATAAGGAGTCTTCTAGATTCTATTAACAGAAAGTGTAATGCATTACGTACCTTGAGTTGCCATGTTCCTTGTTATGCTCCCAGAACTCTTTCCTGCACCCTTTCAGAGATCCTAAAAAAGAGCAAGGTTAGAACTTTAAATTAAACACTAATCAGAGCTAATAAGACAGGATTTCACATTAGAACACTGGAATTGCAAACTAAGACTTGGCACCTCTTGCCATTTCATTACTACAGTGAGTATCCTCAAATGCTAATTAGCAAACCCCCATGGACAGACATGCAGAAGAACATGATGTATCACCCAGACTTCTTCTGTCAGGTTATATGTAAGATAGTCTCTTAGAGCTGCAAGAGAACAAGAATTGAAGACCGACCATGATAGAGCTATTTTTTACTCCTCTATCTTTGCATAAGATGAAGTCCAGACATTAAATTCCAGAGTTTGGAAATGCCACAAAGACAATGGCTAAATGTCAGACTTCCTTATTTCCCTCAAAGATAAACTACCTAGAAGATAATAGAAAAACTGTTTGATACAGGGCTACAACATGAATTTTCATGGGGAAAGCTGAAATGACCATGTAAGGCAAGCTGCCATTATTTCAGTGGCACAAAGATTACCTAAAGCGTTATAACTGCACCTTCTCCTTTATTCCCTTCCTGTACAATAAGAATAAAGGTTTCTTCCTACACAAAACTCTTCGTTGAAGTTAAAACTGAAAATTGAGCCAGCCTTACAAAAAAAAAAGTTGTCCTTCAGTTGCACACACATTGAGTCACCAAACTCACTTTTAGTTTTTGCACAGAAAGCCAAGATAATTTGGAGCAGGAGGCAGAAATATGATCAAATGCCCTATCTAAATTTTCAGTATGCACCTCCATTTGGTATCACCAAGCAGTATGGAAGTATTTGTATTAGAAATCTGTAGCTGTCTCCAAACTAACCCAGGAAGAGAAATTTGAGGCTACAGCTCCAGAATGGGTCACTTTCATTTCATTTGCTCCCCTTCCCCCCACAGTCCCACACTGTTTCCAGCACAGACACAGAGCTGGTGACAGCCTGTTCTGGGAGCCAACCAAGCAGAAACATTTGTAGTGGTAACTTGTGCAGGGAGCAAAACCATCTCTTGCAGCAATCAGCTTTCAATGTGCAGTTAGGTGTTACAGCTGCACCAATCAAAACATTCCTGAACAATGAAGTAAAGGCAAGGTACTAATCCCTGAAAGGACAGGTCTGCAGTGCTGCATCAGGAAAACAAAGTCCACCTGATGCTGTATTTGTCTGAAGGCAGATTTCCCACTTTAAGAGTTTCCTTCAGGAGCACCTTTTTGAAAATCATAATTAAATGGAGGACAGGCCTGTGGTTTTAAAAGTCTCACTAGATAGGTGGCACAAACTTGTATTTCACTGACTCTGAGCCAGCTGCAAGATACTCCAGCAGCTCCTGAGCAGTCTAGTTCTTTGCTGTACAAATGCCAGTGCTGTTTGTCCTGACTCTGCACTACCACAACTTTTGGCAGCAACCCTTCCCTGGCTCTTTTAAAACGGACAGTAGATCTGCATCTGCAGCAGATAAGCTGCATTAAGCTGATATAAGACATTATACAACATACGATAAGCATCTTGCTGTGCAGCTGGAAACTCTAAACTGGTCCTACTCCACAGCCTGGAAGAGACTGGCCAACTCAGAGTCTGCTCTTGACAATCAACATGGAGGATGTGCTGACAATACAGACAGACACTTTTTCCACTCCCTTTCCACTGGATTCTTCCAACATGCTGTTAAAGAGTTTGAGAGTAGCAGTGGCAACAGGAAGGAAAAACTTAGGTCATACCGTCAGATCACCACTGATTAAAAAATTCTAGTGAGTAGCTAAGTTGAGAAAGTACCTATACAAAAGCTTGATAGTTCTCTGCAGGCCTTCTACATTACTTTGTGAGTTCCACTAACACCTTACAAACAGAAAGAAGGGAATAGCACTAACAGTAAAATTTGTATCTTTGCTCCCTGTAGTTCTCACGACACTGCCAGTAAGAAATTTGGCATGTTCTAGCTGCTATATGAAATTTTCAATATGCTTAGCACAAAAAAAAATCTATTTTTATCATAAACTTTCCCATCTCCTCCCATCAGGACTATACGAAAAAAAAGCTCACCAAACTAGTTTTGAAGTTGACTGGTTTATCTACCAGCATGTTAAGAGCAGTGACTGCGCTTTGAGACATTTACTACCACCTGAGATTCCCATATGCAGTAAGGGGCTTGGGAATAACATTTATAATTTTCTCCACCATTAAATTCTGCACCAATGAAGGCAACTGGCTTAAAGGACCTGCACTCTGAAATTGCTGTTTCAATTTCAGCAGCCTGAAGAGATCAGAAGAGCAGCTCTACCATTAGGTAAAATCCAACAGACCAGAGCAGCCACTGAACTGCAGCACTATTCCAAAATAACGCTGACAAACATCTACAAAATAGCAATGAAGAATATTACGTGTTCAGAAATGCATTACCAGTCAGATATTCAGTCTTTGGAATGCTGAGCCTAGACCAGCCTGCTAGCTGCATCTGCAAGTTCCAACATCCTGATCTGCATTTCATACACCTGTAGCCCCCCAGCAATTCCTGGTAGCTTTTTTTCATTATTTAGATGGGGAACTGGGTTTAATCCAAGAAGTCCAAACTAACTGCCAAACAAAAGCAGCCAGGGTTTGATTTTAGGTTTTCTGCACTTAAACATTCTCTCATCTTTTCCCTCACGTTCTCTTCTAATTTTAAAAGGCAGTAAACTGAGTCCAGGCAAGCTGCTGACTTTGTCTTCCTGTTTGTCACTGTCAAGGTTAACCAACACCTACAAAGGGAGCGACAGCACCAGGCTGGGTACACACATTTGTGCTGCTCATTTTCCTGACAAACTGGATCAGTACAAGGTCAGACAAACACATCTCAACCATCAGGAAGAGACAGAAGGCCTCAGCGTACTTTACAAACAAACTTCAGCATAACAGCAAGCTTCTGCAAAATTTGCTACTTTTGAAGACTAGCAGGTACTTGGGAACTTTGATAAATACTGTGTTAAACAGTTCACATGGATGTACTGCTAGGAGTTACGGGACACTTCACTTCTCAAAAAGCTCCTCCTGCCCTATGAGACTATCCACTTGCTTAGCAAGCATCACCAGCTTTGCGTTTAACTGGAGGTTGGGGTTTTTTAGACTACGTAATAAACAACTCACGTGAAGATCAATTCAAGACCTTGCACTAGGCTATATTACATGGCATCTGTCCCAGTCTAGAAAATTGAGAAAAATGGGCCTGCAAGCTTAAAAGGTACATGAGCTAATAACTTCAAATTATTATAGAAGACAATTCAAATTTCTTGATTTTCAAAAGGAATGTAAGAAGTATAAGGTATTATTTCTGATCATGTGTTTTTATTAGGTATCCATTTCTGATTTTGGAGACTAGTTCAGCATATGCCAAGAAAGTCAACAAGCCTACAGTAGTTCTCAAATCTGAACAATTCTCTTCATTAAGACTGACTCAAATTACACCTGATCTGATAAGCAGCTCCCTCCCCACCCCTGCCACCTTTATAAAGCAAGTCAAAGTTTGCAAGTCTGCCATAAATCCTTTGTTTGAGAACAGTATGTTATTAAAACTTGCAGGAGAAATCCAAACTGATCCATCCAAACACTGTGAGTTACTGCACACACACACACCTACTGACCATGTTTTCCTATTCTGTATCTGTCTTATCTAGGACAGGCCAAGCAACTGCATCTTTAAACTACCCACCAGTTCTGAATGACACATTTGCTTACATAGAACAAGCAGATCTTCATCTTCTGACAGTTACAGCAGTTAAAAATGTGTATTATCCACACACAAGTGAAGAGAACAAGTACAAGTACCTGTACCGGAAAACAGTTTTTCTCCAAGTGCTCTGCAGTTATTCCAACTGTTCCCAAGGTGTTACTGAAAGCATTCTTTGGGTCTGATTTTATAACTGGTCTTAGCTGCCTGCCAATGATGTTACCTGTATATCTTCTCTACAAAAATACATAGCCAAAATATACAGGCAACAGCAGTTCCACAGCTAATAACACCGGAGAGCACTCACTTCTATGACCCAAGTCCTTATATTTTAGTTCTTAATGTAGCAGAAGCTTCCTAATTAACCTTAGTTTTCAAGTTGGGAATTTGAAAAATAAATCCAATTAAGGAATTAAAAAACACATCACAACAAAACAACCCTTTTCAATCTTCACCTGGAAGTTGTTAGCCTGTTTTCTACGAAACAAAATGTAGGGGAGGAGGAATCATCCAAGTAAGGCAATATTGACAGTGGAAACATCAGGAAAAAACTTTCATGGTATAAAGGCACTTTAGGCAGGAGTGGCTGAACTGTCTCTAAGCAATAAGCCCCAGATACAAGCTCTTGCAACAGACAGGCCTACTTCCACTGATCTTAGTCTTGTGAAGACATGATCCAAACTGTTGTAAACTTCTAATTATTCCTGACCCAAATGTGGATTAAGTTCTCTCCTCCCATATCCACCCGTGGGTTCTAAAGAAAACTGAGAATTTTTATCTGTCTTTTTTGAGCTCTGGGTAAAGTACCTTTGTAGGTAATTTTGGAAGCCTTTCGTGTACCAGATGCTTCTGTAAGACTGGTAAGAAGTCCTGGAAGGATGGTTTTGGTGTTGTGTGCTTTAGACACTTGTGGTAGAAATGACAGCTGGGGTTTACATTTTTTTGTAAAAAATGAACAGAAGATACTTTTTTTTTGAAAATAGGTAGAAAATGTGCTCATATTTCACTCCGAAGATTGCATTTTTCAAAAATTTATTTTTCTTTTACAAAGATACCACAGAGGATTACAAACAACAGTTTTCCTGAAATACATTTCCATATCCAGTAAACAAATACTGAAGAGCTTTCCCATATTCTGTCTCAAATAGTAGCATTTGCAGTCCTCAGCCACCTTGTCCCCTCTAAAATAAATAGCTACATACAGTGAGTGTAGATTATTCTGAAGTTAGTTATATGCAAGTATTAGAAGGCCTTGACTATTGGGAAATCAGTCACCCACCAGTACTGACTTCTGCACATCAGTGCTTCTTAGGATTTGAATGGACAAAAGCTACTATGAAACTCACTGTAAAGTGGCTCTTGAATATGTTTATGGGCTGTAAATTATCACATTAAACAAAGCAATGCACCACTTGGATATTTTTAGATATGGCAAAATTAAGGTTTACCTTATCATCAGTACTAGGAACCAGAGTATAAAACTTCATGTTTTTTATTTTAATGTCAGGCTTCCTTCTGCTTTTAACAGGGTGATTTTTAATACTGGGTAAAAATGTCTTCAGGTGGCTTATGACAAGACATCTTAACCTAGTGGAAGAAACTTAGACAGTATGTAACATCAAAAGGAAACAAGTCAAACCATGCAGTCTTTTTCCTCTAAAATGGAAAAAAAATTCATAGGTTTTCACAGCTTTAAAACTTTTCTACTTTTTTTTGGGTTACATGGTAGAAACATTCATCTATAGCCTTCACTACACTACCTCAGAAGAAGTGCCATGGCAAGAGATGAAGTAGTATGACTATATTAAAGTGTTGTGCTAAGATGTAGGAACTTAAACTATTTCAGTAGTTCCATTGAAAACTAAGAGCTACCAGTAATCTTGACCTGAATGCCACAGCATGGGCCCACACTGAAATCCATCTTACTGATCCTGGACTGCAACTGAACAGACTCATTTATAAACTTCAACTTGTGGCAAAATTGCTCTGGTTGTTTCCTCAAGCAACATTTGCTTAGCTAGCATCATTCCCTCCAACCACTAAGTTATTCTTGCTTAGTGAACTATCTCCCCTCCCTCCAGTGATAAACTCAGTATTCTGTATAATCCATCCGGCTCAAATGTATCCAAGCAGGAACACTTCAGACAACACATTCTACTGATGCCTGCAGAAAGTTAGAAGATGCCTTCCAAACAGCAATACATTCTATCTTCGATTTAGCTAATCAGATCATAGTAAATTTGATTCTGAACCCAGAATACACAATAGTGTTAAAATGGTCTTTAAATTCTCTTATTATTAAGACTGAAAGTCTAAGGTTTGTTTTTCCTAACAAACTTCAGGAAATTAAGATATCTGAATATCTGCTGTACTGAACTCAGTGGTTAAAAGGTTCCAATTTCCAAGCCTTAAATATCCTTAATACATGCTGAAAGAGGCAACAAACTAGCTCAGATAATCCAGAGATTTAAAGCAGGAGAGGGTGCAGATCTGCCAACACTCACTGCAAGTCACCTCTATTTCAGCCACTTTTCTTTGCTGCTTTATTTCCAACTCATTATTTTCTTTTCCTTCAGGCATCCCAGATTGCCATTACATCAATTGTTCTGGCTTCTCAGCCTTTGTCTTCTGCCTTAGAAATTATCTAAAAATTCCTTTCTGCAACAAAAGCAGAAGAACCTCCCTACCCTAGCTTTTTCAAGGTTTTTTTTTTTAATAAGAGTTCACTTGATGCCAGTCACAAAATAACATGTTGCCTCTCTATTTTCAGTTCTCAGCAATCTAAGACCAAGAGTACAGAGCAGGGTTTCTATTCATGTGCCTACTGGCTAAAGCAAACATGTAAATATTTCTTTCTCGCTAGACTTCTCCAAGTTGATTACAACTGCTTGATGGCACTGAAATGCAGGCAGTCTGCTAGTCTTGACTAGACTTAAACACTGGGTTAGCCATATTTAAAAAGAGAATATATTCCTCAAAAAATGTCTAGTGAAGGAAAGACTTGGGTTACAAGTTCCAAAAAACTTGAGGCTTGTTTTTGAGTCAGTACAGTCTTAAGCAAACGTGGCAGAGGAGGAAAAGGGGCCACAAGAACTTTACGACAGCTGTCAGGTTCCAGTCTGCTACACTTTACTTCTGGACCACTACAGTGTTCTGATACGACAAGACACTCACCCATTTTACTTCACCCTTCCTCCTAAAAGAGAAAGCAGGGTAGCAAGGAATCATACTTCCCACCCAGCTTGCAATGTTCAACAACTCCTAAGTTTCAAGTGCAGTTGAGACTATAGCATAAGTGTAGCAAGAGCCACATTTTGTTTTGCTCACCTAAAGTACAGAAAGCCACTCAGAACATGGGTAGTTTTAATCAGTCGCTGAAGAGCAGCTCTGCACTGACTGACAGTTCAGGTAACAAAAGGTATCAGAAGTGGAGGTCGGAGATTTCACCGGCAGATGGGTCTCTTCCAGCTGCAGCCCTGTCCGTGCTGTCCTCCGTGCAACTAACACAGCGTGAAGGCACTAACAGCTTGTGCAATTCATCAGGGTCTTCACAGGTACTAAGATTTAAGTACCCTTTTAAAAACAACCCATTAGAATTCTCAATAAAGCAAGAGCTAACACTGGTTTGAGAGCCACTGTCAGCCAACAAATACCTCAGATAATTAATGTACAAAATCATGAGAACCTGGAAGAGAATTCAGAACAAGCACATCAGGAAAGTTACTAAAAAAGAAATAAAAGTTCATCCTGGCACCAATCTACACTATCATTCCAAAAGATTAACTTTGAAACTGTAGAACCTGCTAGGAAGCCTCCCCAAAAATGAAGCTGGCAATATCATATAAATTTAGGTTGTCCTTCTGAAAGAAAGGAGATGCACAGTATTTCACTCTTTAGGACAGACATTCTAGAGAAACTTTGGTAGAAATTACAGACTGATGGAACACATAGATATGTCTAAATGGACTTGGTAACAGTTACCCACCACCATAATTTCTTATCAGCAGTGCCCTACATAATTTTGTTTGATGCTGGCCAGAGGCACACGGCTGAGCATCCCATGCAATGTAAAGAAAGCACTTCTTCACACAGTCACACACTCTTACTTACAATCATACTTATACTGCAGGAGCTGAAATCTCACAGCACTCGATCTTGTCACTTCAGAAATTAAGTGTTTGGATCCACAGCACAGTTATTTTGCCCTTTACCTAGAGAACATTCAGGAGTTACAAGAGGTCTGTCAACACAATCCTTTACATTCAAAATCATGGGCAACTATACCAGCAGCTTCTAACAAGATCCGCAAACAAAACACTTTCTGCCCTAGGTATTTATTTGTCCTTTCTAGAAATTCCTGGTCACTTCTAAGAGCTATAAGCAGCTGCTGTGTTCAAGTTGACAAATCATCAGGTCATGTTTGAAAGTAATGATTTAAGAGAGCTTTTCATCGGCAAGTATACCACAGCACTAGCAAAAACTTTCACTTTATTAACTGGCAAAACAGACCTCAGGTGCCTAAGTATCGTCCTGACTGTCCAAGATGGGAGCTGATGATAATCTTAAATGTTATGACGTGAAAACTGCTTCAACTACAACTCTGGTGTTACACATCCAGCTTGAGAACAAAAGTAATGAACTTCCTCACATAATGTACATATCAATCCCCTGACAGCAGTTTGTAGCTCAGTATTAAACGACTGGTATGACAGTCGACTTAACTTGCATTAAGTTCATAACAAGATTATCAACCCAATCATTCTTATGTCTTAATAGTTTTGACCAACTAAGCACCAGCACCACAAGCAAGTAACCTCAGAACAGTTACTAAGTCACTTCTGTTCAGCAATGGATTTGAGATCTTTGGGTCACTGGCACACATTTCCCACTAGGGCTTTGTGCAGCATTCACTAAGTTTGAGTATCCTCATGGCTGGGCAAAACATTAAGAGCAGTTTTATTACCACAGGTTAGAGAGCTCCTGCCCTTTATTTGCAGGACACAGATATCTACATTATGCATACTCCCATCTTCCTTGGTTAGGGATGAGCCAGTGTTTCTATCCAAGGTTTAGTCTGCCAGCAGGACTCATGTAATAAATATGCACTGGTTTACAGCTTTTTGGTCCATGTGCCCATACTTATCACTGAGTAAGATTACTGTAGTAGAGCTGGAAGTAGACAGGATCAAAATTCAATCTTTAGCCTTACTTAATCACATACAAAAAACCAGTTGCCACTGTGATCATTTAGAGGCAACCTATGATAATTCAGACAAATACTACACCACATTTCATTTAACACTCAAAGTTCAGGAACAAAACCACTGCCAGCCCTCAAGTTTCCCTGCCCACACGGTTTTGTGTGTCAAAAAGACAATGGTTCTGCAGTCATTTAACACAATCATGTACATCACTAACAACAGACACTGTTACAGAAGTACCTTTCCCTCCTGTTTGTGCATAACTTGAAACATCCGTTTCCACACCAACACAGGAACAACTCAGCAAACCATCTCACTTCCAAACCAGGAAGTATCTACCATAATCCAGTTTCTTCTTAGACTGCAACCACATAGCCAGCCCTGAACTTGGATGTTAAACATTAATCTCCACAGTTTAAGAAACCAGAGTGATTAGTCATAATTACACTGACACTAATGAAATACTTATGAATCTGAAAGTGGCTGTCTTTGCTTGCCTGTCAGAGTAACTATGTATTTACAGTAAGGCACACCAACACTCCAAAAAGGACTGTTTAAACAACAAACATGCTAATGAAGTCTGACACTAAAAGATGTTTCTTCAACTCACTCTTAATTAAGGCAAACTGACAAGGCAGCTGCATTTATCAGCACTTTTAGGATGTTAAGTTTTCTGGCCACTGGAGGGCCCCTGAATTGTTGCCAGGACAATACAGAACTACTTGCTACAGTTGCTGCAGAGTTGGCAAAGTTCTCCAATTTATACAAGTCTATTTAGCGCAGTAAGTCAGCCCAGAAATGCTGGTTCCAGCAAATACATGTACAGTGCACACGGTGCATTTGCCAACTCCAGCAATATCCAGCTAGCTCATACTGTTTTTTAAATGCAGCAACATAGAATACGAGATTAACTCTTTCAACCTTCCAAGTCAGTCCTCAAACACGGTTCCAGAGTTAATTTAGTATTAAGTAACAGAGCAAGCACTTCACTTCTGCAATACTAATCCAGCCAATGTACATTGTTTCCTAAAGTCAACTTGGAACACGAACAAAAAGTTCGTCTGTAAAGCAACATTTGCACCCATACTTCCCAAGGCAACAAAAGCATAGCACACATTTACTTTCACATCAGAGTTAACAGATTCATGAGGTCAGGCTGAGCTACAGGTATGTATCACCTGCTCACCTCATCTATTTGGTGTTCCACACAGACAGAAATGCCAGAATTAGACTTCCATTAGTTCTCTCCCTTGCACTTGAAGTTACCTGCCAGTGAAAAAAGAAAAGAACAAAACCCCAAAAAACTAAACTTTTCTGGCTCCTTTCTTCTCATGAGAGGCAGCACAGTGCCAGCAAAGTTTAACAAATTACCTTCCTGGGCTAAAGCCTTGTCACAGACTACAGCAAGTTTTACCTTGGAATCAAGTGCCAGAAATGGACATTAAAAGTTAACCACTGTCAGGCTCTTATGTTGGCAAGTCTAGCCAATTCAATTGGTGCTTAACTGGAAAATCAGGAATATTGCCCTGCCAGGAAAATAATTTTATCTAAAGAGACAAGAAGAGTCACACAATACTTACTGCCAAGGAGTTTGCCATTTCTAGGTTCCCATCCAGTCACCCAGCAGGGCACTGGGCTCAGAGCTTGCAAGTGCACGTTGTGAGAACCCAGGAGCAAGTCACAGCTGCCTGCACAGTTTCTCACAGGTTTTATCAGGCTTTGTGAAGTACGATGTTCAAGATAAGTAAGGTCAGTCCTGATTTTCCTGCCATGGTATTCAGGCTACCACAGTCACAGAGCAAGTTTTGCTGCAGGCAACTGCACGATCACCACAACCCTTGCATTACCAGTTTAACTATGAATTAACGTAAGTGATTTTAATTACTGCCGTATTTGCACACTAGTCTGCCTACTAGACAATACTCTGCAGAAACATCCTTATCCAGGAGTTTCAGACCGCACATTCCGCCTTCAGTTTCTGAGACAGAAACCTCCAAGAGCCATATTTCCTGCTCCATTCTTGCCTCTTCCCTTTTTACCCCTGAAAATACCGCAAAATTAGAACACCGCTAGTACTAACTTCTTGCCTTAATATCCCCAAAACCTGAAGTTCAGCTCTTCAGAACACAATATTTCAGGATGCTAATTCAGATGTAGAGTCACGACAGATGGACATCTATTTCACAAAGAAATCATTATGTCTGAAGGTCGACCAGGTTTCACAGCCAAGGTTTGATAAACCAGTTACTGACACACCACAGTCAGAGCAAAATGCTGATGTCCATAGTAGACCATACACCATGCAAAGAGCCCAGTCTATTTATAGCCTAGGCAAGAAAAAGGAAGCTTGGGTTGATAAGGCTGTAACATAGCATTTGAAGAACTGATTTTTCCAATCAAGCTTTGCTTTGTATTAAATCCTTGCTCCTAGAACCTTTCCAGCATGGTGTTTTTACTTATTTTTCCCCTAGACCTTGTGAAATCATCAGCCATACAGATCAAAGTGAATATTCCGCTGGATATCAGTTCATACCTAAACACAAATTATCTGAACTAACAGATGAGCAAATATGACATTTCTTTAGAACAACCCCAGAACAGTGAGACACTCAGTATGATTTTGTACTGAACAGCTGAATTTAGAGAGTCTCAAACTCTTGCCTGAATACCTAGGCAGCCTCATTTGCAACAGTACCAGCCATTACACAAATGACACAGTAGTCCGATACCTGCAGCTGTCAGCACCTTTTTATCAAAAGTGCAAGATCAACAGTAGGTTCCTGGACTGTTAGGTACTGAAATTCACATTATAACTTGGGCCAATACACACCAGTAACTTTTGCCGGTTAGGCTTTTTTTTGGAGCCTTGCAGTAGTACCTTTTTGTCATTCAGAAGTAAAATCGTAACTGGGAAGTTGCTCTCTTGGTGTGTCTGAACTTAGTATCAAGAAAATCCTGATCCTCTTCCAGCTAGTTTTCTTGTCTTTGCCCTTACTGTAGTCTCAGCACATAAAGATCCTGTTTTACTAAAACCCCTCCTTGATTTCCGTCCGTCGACCTCAGCATACCAGCCCAGCCTCTTTCCATTCACCACTTGCATACTTTGGGGGATGGGAGGACCACAGATGTCTGGAATATACAGAGTGTCAGAACAATGGCTGCTCCATGAGAAAGAGATCAAGAAGTAGCTGATTACAAAGATCAACACTGCTACTCCTAAAGTCACAAGTTGCCCGTGGTACCTTCGCACAGTCTGTCTTTTCTTTCCAGAAGGGATAATCTTCAGAGAAGGTTTTTGGGAGGAGATACAAAAAGAAACTGCCCAACGTGCTACATCGAGTTTTAACTAGGGAAGAATTCAAGATTTTGCTAAATTTAAGAAAACTTGCTGCTCTAGGAGTAGCTAATCGTGCACAATAGAGATGAACTAAGCTTTGGGTTTTTTTAAACAAACAAAAACAACAAGCCACAAAACCACACACCTGGAGCCCCTGTTCCTACACAAATGAGAACTAAGTGCCCTAGAGATAGTTCTGGGAGTAACGCAAGTTGATCCCCACACCTCAGGAACGCGTTACTTTGGGAGGCTGGAGCCGCCGTGGTTCCCCCAGCCGGCCACGGAAAAGCAGCGGGCGCTTCCCCTCGCAGCGTGGGAGCCCCCACACCGCCCGGAGCCCAAGTCATTCCCTACAAGACTCTAGTAACGTGGGTGTTAAAAAACTTAATTTGATTGCTCCCAGCTCCGGGGAAGCTTCATTTCGGTGACACCCAGCAGCAGCACCACTCCAGCAAATATGTAATGCCACTAAGACCGAAACCCCACAAGGCAACAGATTAGTTATCTCCCGCTGACTGCAGTGACCGTGATTAATTATATTCGGTACAAATAAACCCGTACCCTGCTCTCTTCCCCCTCCTATCGCCAAAGGGGATCTGCAGCCCACCAGCGAGTTAGTACTCCCCTAAAAAAGGGAAAGGGAGGAGAGGGAGAACCTTTAAAATAATAATGAAAAAGGGTCATTAAAGTACTCTGGGCTCTGCTGCAAACGGGAGCAGAGCCGGGCGCAGGGACTCGCCTTCTCTCGCAGACCAGAGCAGCCACCCCCTCGCCCCAGGACGANNNGCTCCCCCCCTCCCCCAGCCCCGTCCTTCCCGCCGGGCACACCCTGGACCCCCTCACGGCCGCGAGGGGGGCCAGCCCGTGTTTGCCCCAAGTTCCCGCCGGAGAAAGCGGCACTAACGTTGGAGGAAGGGAGACCGCAGGGTCCCCCCGGGCTCCGGCGGCGGCTGCTGCTGCTGCCCGGGCGATCCCGGTCCGGTCCGTCTTTCCTTCCTTGTCCCCCGGCCGCCTCCTCCTCCTCGCTCACGGCGGTGCCCCCGCCGCTGGCTCCCGGGTGGCGACCGTACGGGGCGGCGGTGTTTGTGTCCCCCGNCCTCGGGAGCTGCAGCTGCCGCTCCTGCAGCCACGCAGCTGTCCGGACCTCCCAAAAACAAGAGCCCTCTCTCTCTTCCTTTCCTGCCCCCCCACCTCTCTCCCACCCCC